>JBBMOC010000021.1:3609965-3802465 GCA_037975185.1 Centropyge bicolor | reverse complement strand
CATAATTAAGGGCGTGGTAACACTGAGTGGCAGCTGGCTGTTTGCTCCATAGACAGAGCCATTCCACTCACTGAACTTAATCTCTCGCCTGTTTGTATGGTGTTCTTACCTTTTGGATCATTTTCTTGCAAATACCCGATAAATGACATGGTTTGCTGTGTGGTTAACTGTAACAAAAGACTGTCACTTGGAAAGTATGAAGACCTACATTTACTGAAAGTCTGACAGTCCAGTATCTCTGCGCACAGTCTCTGTGGCGCAATCGGTTAGCGCGTTCGGCTGTTAACCGAAAGGTTGGTGGTTCGAGCCCACCCAGGGACGTTTCTTTGTAACCTGATAACAACATGTTAATTATTAAACTGGTGACCAGCAAGAGAAAACGCTTGATTGAACACTGCTCATTTGCTAAATTCATATCTGATGCTTATGTCTTTTCAGTTTCTGACCTAACAATAAACTGTTTTACAAAGAAGTCTATCTAAGAAACATGGAGTCAATGTTTGTTTCTGTCACCCGCAGTCCACCAATCCCGGCTGCCTGACGTCAAAGCTCGGTGCATAGATTTCCCATCGGCCCCTTGAATTCCTCAACAGAGCAGAGTGGAGCCACATGGGTGCGGACCGCTCTTGGTGGATCACTGTAAGTACAGGCCTCACAACACAACACCCAGACCTCTGTGTTCTGCTGCACTCTGCCAAAATTAAAGTCATTTTGAGGGGATGCAAGGGGGTTAACTGTTTCAAAACTTTGATTTTGGCAGAGTGCAACAGAACACAGAAGTGTAAGTGTTGTGCTGTGAACTTTGGACTTTCTGTGATCAACCAAGAGCTGGTGTGAAGCGATGTGGCTTCATTCCGCTCTTTTGAGGAACTCATGGTGCTGATGGGAAATCTAAGCATTGAGTCCCTTCAGTCCCTGAAACTGCTCTCTTGTCTTTTTATGTGGTGTTTTTGCCTTTTGGATTATTTCATGCAAATACTGAGTGCAGATATTTTAAGACATTAAATGAACAAAGAAGTTAAAACAATATGCTCAGTGTGGGTTTTGCAGCTGTTAGTTATGACTAGCTGTGTAGTGTATAAAAACAATTTAACTTAAAATACAACCCCCCCCCCCCCAAAAAAAGAAGGTGTCTATCTTTTCCAAAGACAACCCTTTTTTCATTTTTTTATTTTTATTTTTACAAAACCAAAATAATAAACATCGAGTCATTGATTTAATACACCACTCTGTCAGTGCATCTGTGCAATACTCTTTTTCATGTCTGTTTGTTTTTTTAGATTACATTTGCCGTGCAATATTTCATTTGATTAAATTTCAAGTTCAATATTTCATATTTAATATTTAATATTTAATTCAATGTCTTGTCCATAGTGTATATACCAGTCATATATCTCATATTCATATTCTCATATATATTTGTAAATAATCTTGTGTAAATTTGTTAAACGTTTAAATGCTTGTTTTTAGCTTCTTTATATTATTCATAATATAAGACATACCTCTATTCGTCCCACAGTAGGGGAAATTTACATTGCACAGCAACAAAGAGGATCGAGGCAGATAAATAGTAATAAACAATATAAACAGAAAGATTTTTAAAAGTATTAACAGTTTAGCAACCATTAAAGTATTAACAATTGTAATAAAGCAGTACTTTTATTATTCACACTTAAACATGCTTATCAAAGTATTATTCCTGTTTCACTATTTAACTTGCTCTATCGTCTTTGCTGCTGTGCAATGCAAATTTCCCCACTGTCGGACGAATAAAGGCTTATCTTGTCCCTCATCTTATCTTCATGTTTGAATCTGTCACTTCAGTCCACCAATCCTGGCAGCCTGACGTCACATCTTATTGCATAAATCTCCCATCAGCCCCATGAGCTCTTCAACAGAGTAGAACGGAGCCAATTTGATTCGAACTATAAAGTCAAAACTCACAGCACAACATCCATTGTGTGATATGTTTTGGTTTTATTAGAGTCAGAGTCAGTTAGAGTCACGTTTATTGAGTTACCACCATGATCCAGGGCCGTCCCAAGTCAGAGGCCTATATATCCCTGACGGGGAGGGGTTTGTGTCGTGTTACTTCGGTAGCACATATACTAAAATTGGAACGATACAGAGAAGATTAGCATGGCCCCTGCGCAAGGATGACACGCAAATTCGTGAAGCGTTCCTCATTTTGCACAATACATATCAAAACCTCTGTCATCACTAAAGTTGAACACACATTTATGACATAGTGTTTATGTTTAACTTTCTCGAGAATATTTAAGAAGTGTGAAAGGACACGTTCAAAAAACAGTTTCAGTTTCCCCTTCACATCTTGGAAGTCACATCGGAAACGCTGCTTTGCTCTGAGACACAAAATGTAAATAGAAACATTTCTGCACCATATTTCAAAGGTGAAAAGAAGTTTGTCTACTAAAAAAAGACAAAACAAGATATTCAGTTAATCGCCCCTCAGTGGGGAAATTCACATTGTCCAAATATGTACACTATATATATATCAAATATATATATTATCAAATATTTAAGTGTGTGTGTATTTAAGTGTTGCACAGATGAAATGACATGTACGGTCTTTTGGGAGCAGTGCCGGTTGTACAGTCTGAGATCTGCAGGAAGGAAACACAATAAAAACCCGAAAGATGAAAGAACAGAGTTACACCTGACTGGCATCTCACTATTTAATCTATCGTTTGATTACATGGATAGAAACTGTCCAATAAAAGGTTTTGTTTTGCAAAATGAGGAACGCTTCACGAATTTGCGTGTCATCCTTGCGCAGGGGCCATGCTAATCTTCTCTGTATCGTTCCAATTTTAGTATATGTGCTACCGGAGTAACACGACCTTGTGCTGTCTCCCTCATGTTTATATAGGCCTCTGACGTGGGATCGCCCTGAATCATGGTGGCAGCTCAAGAAGCGGTAAAAAGCCTGAATAGTTCTATTCTCGGCAAATAACAACAGAACGCAGAACACACTGGATGTTGTGCTGTGAGTTGATCTAATAGTTCGAAACGAACTTACTCCGTTCTATTCTGTTGAGGAGCTCATGGGGCTGATGGGAAATTTATGCAATGAGCTATGACGTCAGGCAGCCAGGATTGGTGGACTGAAGTGAAAGAAGTACCAGCTAAATAACCCACAGTGAGTGTGTTTTAATTTCTTTCCTGAATTTGTCTGAATTCAGAATATCAATTCTGGTAATTATAAAATATATGTTAAATAATCTCAAATCATTTTTGAAACGTATTCCTCTATTTACTCGTTTCCCGTGCTGGCATTCAGATGCACATATTCTGTGATCCTTGGACAGCAGTTTCAATTTAAAGAACTGACATGTTGTTGTGAGGTTCTAAAGAAACGTCCCTGGGTGGGCTCGAACCACCAACCTTTCGGTTAACAGCCGAACGCGCTAACCGATTGCGCCACAGAGACTGTGCACGGAGACACTAAAGCTGCTTCGTGTCGTTTTGTTCACAAGTAGAAAACACCCAGTTCTCTGACAGTGCCTGATTGTCTTTCTGGCTGTACTCTGACTGTCTGTTCTCTCAATTTCTCTTCTGTCGGAGATTCAGTAAACATTCTTAATTATTAGGCAGTTGTAAGTGAGAACCAGATAAACCACACTGACCAGATTCCGTGTCTCAATTCAGCTTTTAATTCCAGCTATTCTCCATCACACAAGTGACACTAACAGGCTAAGATGGTGAACATTAAACCTGAGTACGAGAAGCGATATTAGAATTTATTTTCCTCTCTTAAATCAGACATACTTTCCTCTTGATCTTGTTACTTTCCTTCTCTTTTTTAATTTTTCTCTACATTGCCTGCTCATATGTGGGTTGATGTTTTTGTTCTTATCCTTGCTTAAATTGTTTTTGTATGTAAAAAAACAAAGCGCACGCAGAGTGACGCACGACGCACACCTCCGGTTGTGCGTCATCTCTCGGCGACACAGACTTTTGCTTCGCGCCAAGCAGTTGAAGGGTTTAATTACTTTTCTGATAAGTAACTTGAACCTAAACTGCCAGAAAACCTCTTCATAATGGTACGTTATATATTTTGACCATTTTTTCGCATTGACTGTCAGCTGACCCGGTTAAATGACGCGAAGATAATCCGGTTTTATTAAACCTGCGCGCTCATGTTGAAACATGTCAAGTGCGCAGTTAGCTTCAGCTAAAGATGCAAAACTTGTCAACCTATTAAAAAAAGTCAAAGTTTACCGAGCCACATATCATGATCTGCTTTTGCTCTGTTGTCGTGTTACAGTTCACATCTGCGCGCTGTTTCGTTCAGGAAGATTTAATGATGCCCATTTTTCTTACAACAATCATTGTCAGATAGTGAAAGCTTTTAGCACTTCAGCATCAGTTTATATTCAATTATTGGATAATAGTGCATCGTTGTGCTCATTATGCTCAATCAACAAACCGACTCTACCGCCGGTTTCTATTTAGGCTATTTCATCGTGCATGTCTGTGTTACAGGACATCAGGCGGTTCTTTCCGTCCGCTTCAGCCAAGCCTGCGGTGCCGAAACCTGCCCCGAATGGAAACAACAAAACAGAAGAGAAGAAGAACAAGAACCCTCTCTCTTCAGACGAAGAAGTGAAAAAGAAGAAGAAAGAGACTACCAAGGCAAGGGAGCAATCTCAGTCTTCTGCACTCTTTCATTTCCTCCTTCATGGTCTTATTCTTCACGGGTTATTGTGTTTTATGTGCTTCAGGCCAACGGCTCCAAATCAGAGGAGAAACGCAAGGATAGTGAGAAAAAACGAAAGAAGCATGCAGTCATTGAATCAGGTGTGTGTCGTCTCTCTTGTGTTGGCATTACATTTGACTCACTGAGCTAAGTGTCTATTTTTCTGGAATAGGTTTTCAAACTATCTTACAGGTTGTTTTAACAGTGACCATCACTTTCATTTTGAAGGTATTTCTAGGTCGTTAATCAGATTTAATTTCCATATTGTTTCACTTCATTCATTCACTTTATGAATGCTGGACACACCCAAGATGTGGGCAAAGATGCAGAATCCTTTTCTGTTCACTTGGATAAAAAGCTACTCTTTCTCCTGCAACACTCTTAATTCTGCTCTTACTTTTCAATCTAAATAAAAAGGAAATGGCGTATCTCCTTGCACCTTGACACAATTAAAGTACTTTACTATGAATGAAATGATTGAATAATTAAATTCTAAACATTACATTGTACAAAATGAGCTAAGAGATATTTGTTTGGATTAGGAAATAAAGTTTCAACTTGGAGAAACAAGGTAAAAAAATGTTCTTGTGAGGCAACTGGGGGATGTTTTTTTTTTTTTTTAATCCAATTGAATTGAGTATGAGGATTCTGGAAATATCTTTACAATGACTAAGTGTTATTTAACAACTATCAGGGTTTTTCAAAGATTTCCAAGTATTTATTTTTCAGAAAAAAACTATGAGAGGCACATACTGGAAACTTTTTGATTGACTGTGATTGACAGCTTGACATGCTCTGCATCCTGCCTGCATCTTCTCTTCATGGCACATCTTTTTCTGTCTGTCCAGACTCAGAGGATGAGGAGCTAGCGAAGAAAACAAAGAAATCACCCAAAGTAAAACAGATGACGAGCAAGATGGAGCCAACTCCCAAAAAAGATCCTGTGCATTATGTCTCTGAAACAGGTGATGGGATTATTGTTTTTCCTTATATTGCAGACATGCAGCTTGGGCTAGACAACATGACCTGAAAGTCATGTTGTGATTAACTGTTACTTTGAGTTATTTCACTTGATAATAGATGATAAAAGATAAAAGAAAATATATTTTTCTGAATACACCTGTACTCAGGATTTTCCAGTCCTTGCAATGGCTATCCAATTAATAAAAATATTTACTATTATAACTGACTATATATGACTAATCATTGCAGCTCTAATTTTGATAGGATATTTCTCTTTTGGTTGCAGACTCAGACAGTGACAACTTTCAGTCCTTGAAGAAGGTCTCCAAACCCAAGCAGAATGGCACAGTCAAACCGACGAAGTCAGACACAGAGCGTGCTCGTCCAGGAGCCAAAGGGGGGTTGAAGTCTCCTGTCAAGCCCTCCTCCACACAGGGGAAAACTGCAGTGAAGTCTCCTGTCACCCCTAAATCAACCCCACCTCCTCAGCCCAAACAAACTCCCACATCCGTTCTTGACTATTTTGGCAGTGCACCTGTTCAGCGCTCAGATAAGAAGCTTGTAGCCAGCACCAAACGAAAGGCTGTGAGTGTTGATGGATTAGTTTCCACTTCTTCTCTTCAAAGTCTCTCACTCTTCTCATGTACTGCTTTTTCATCCAAGATGTTAAGATCAGATAAGGATCCTTTCATACTGAGTCAGACTGACTTTGTGAAAACTCTCCTCAGCCAACTCAGGACACAGATGATCTGATGAGTGATGAACAAATCGCCAGAGAGCTGCAGATGGTTGAAGACATGGAGGTAGGCTGCTTCTCTGCCTGTGGGAGTAAAAGGGGTGGTACAGTCATAAAAGGCTTGTCAAAAGTTAAGGACTTTAAAAGTTTGGCTCCCAAGCCTGGAAATGTTTGTAGGGTATTATCATGAGTCTTTGGGGAATTACAAAAAATCTCAATAATGATATAATTTTTGCTTGAATACTTTAATGTAAATTTCCCAGGAACATTAGAGAAAATGTGACAAAAGTCCTTTTAAAACTTCTTAGTACTGATGCTTTTCATAGTTGAACTTGCCCTCTGCTTTCCAATTCTCATACTTTTGCTTCCTCACACCGACTTCACTCAGCTGGAAAAGCAGGTCCATGATGACGAGGAGTTTGCCAGAACACTGGCCATGCTGGATGAGGAGCCTCAAGCGAAGAAGGTGATTTTAAGAAAACAACAACACAAAGGCACATTCACTTTTGATGTTAGTGATCATTAAATATAATTTTATGTGTGTATCCTCAACCAGGCTCGTAAAGGCTCTGATGAAAAACCAGCCCCTGCTGCATTTCTCAAAAAAAGCAGTACAGACTCAGCTGCTGGCAGCATGAGCAGCCCATCAAAGACCAATAGACGAGGCAGCGTATCAGAGGATATGATTAGTCCATCTCCTAAGAAGAACCCCATCCCTGCCAAAGTCAGCTCCAAACTGGCCATGATGAAGAAAAAGGATGAAGAGAGAGACCAAGAATCAAAGAGCAAAATACCAATTTCACCCACAAAAATGAAGATCTCTCCCAAAAAGGAGCCCCTCGCTTCATCAAGCTCTGACATGAAGTTCACACCCAAAACAGGAACTATGCCCACAGCCATTAAAACCTCTCCCAAGAAACCAGAGGTAGATGCTTTACCTGTGAGTGAAAATGCAGTGTAGCAATATCATGATGGCCATTATTAGTCAGTTTATTTGTACCCAAAGGAGCACTGAAAGAGAAACTTATGATAAAGACCAAGGCACAAAAAAAACTGTAAATACAAAGTGAAAATTTGCAAAACAAAAAAAAACATGGAGTACACACGTAAAAATTTATTTACAACTAAGACAAGTAAAATGTCCTGCTCTCTGTCTCCATCTCATCAGAGCACAAGTACGAGTCCTGGTGACCCAGAGAAGAAGAAAGTCAACGCTTCAGCTTACAGGAACTATCTCAACAGAGATGGGCCGCGAGCTCTGGGCTCCAAGGAAATCCCACAGGTAACACACTCATCAGTCTCCTAAGAGAAAATCCATTTTTTAGCAGACCACCATCTTGTTCTCAGTGACTCACTATATGTTGTGTGTTTGTTTTCCAGGGCGCAGAGAACTGTTTGGAGGGCTGTGTGTTTGTGGTGACGGGGGTCCTGGAGTCCATGGAGAGGGACGATGCCAAAACCCTCATCGAGCGCTATGGAGGCAAGGTGACAGGCAACATCAGTAAGAAGACCACCTACCTGGTGCAAGGCAGAGACAGCGGAGCCTCGAAGCTGGAGAAGGTGACCAACCTGATCCGGTCTAACAAATTCACATCTAGAGAAACATTTCCTGAAGAAAATATGTTTAATCGCTGAGAGCACTGATGCTCATTGGCGTGCTTTTTGGATGATGTAAACATGCGAAAACTAAGTAACCCTGATGTATATTGGCTGAGTTATAAATGCAATGGGAGCAAATGGAGGCTGAAAAATACTTCTACAGTAGACTCTTAATACATAATGGTATAGATAAACACAAAACATTATGAGCACTTTGCACTGTGTTGTAAATGTAATGAATGCGAATAGGATTATATTTAAAATAAAAAAACAAGAAAAGTCAAAGCACCCATCAAATAATTTCACATACCAATCATTTTAGTAACCTTAAAACTGTAGCAGGAGATTTTTCAGGAAAAGCTAATTAAATATGCAAAATTGTATAAAAAGGCAACGAACTTCGTTCACCCTTCCTGCCTTTTTTCTGTGCTACATTTCTGTGTGTATCCATCAAATACAGTTTGTACAATTACCTTTATACTCAGGCGGAGAGTCTCGGTACCAAGATCCTGGATGAGGATGGTCTGTTGGAGCTGATCAGAACCAAACCAGGAAAGAAGTCCAAGTACGAGATCGCTGCAGAGGCTGAGGTCAGCTCTTACATTTAAGTCGTGGTGTTTGTAAAGTCACTTTAACTTTAACCCAGAGGATGCAAATCCCCCCTTTTTAATTCCATTGGACTCTCCAACATGATGTCTTTTTTGCAGTCAAAGTGATTTTCAAATTAATTTTTAGCATATTTATTATTTAAGGAAGAAATATGTTTTCTTTTTTAGAACAAAGCCTCAAAGACCAGGACTCCACCTGGCAAGCCCACAAAGAGCACCCCCAAAGGCCAGAAGATCTCTCCCTCCAAGGGTAATTCCAGGTCCCCTCATACCCCGAGCCCATCAAAGACCAGCCTGGCTCAAGGTCATGGTAGTAGGAGCACTCCACCTGGGAGAGGCTCAGGGCACACAGCGCGGAGGGAGCTGGGTCTTTCCTCCTCCACTTCTTCATCGCCAACTCCTGGACCATCAACCTCATCATCATCAACTGAAGAGGACGCCAGTCTGCTGTGGGTGGACAAGTACCGCCCACGCTCTCTGAAGACTGTGATTGGCCAGCAGGGAGACCAGAGCTGTGCCAATAAGCTGTTACGCTGGCTGCAGAACTGGCACCGATACCACAGCGGGGGCACTTCCAAGCCACCAGGTAGCAAACTTCTGTTTGTGTTTTGAGGATGTGTGAGCAGAATTTAGAGCAATAATTAACACTAGATGGAAAAGCTTATTTTGTTTCAGTGTATTCGTAGCTCTGAAAAATGTATGTGTTTGAAGAGGATGTGCTTTGTCCTGTTTCTTGCTGTGCAGTTGCAAGGTTTGGTAAGTTTGGAGGAGGGAAAGATGATGGATCAGGACACAAAGCTGCTCTGCTCTCTGGACCTCCAGGGGTCGGGAAGACCACCACGGCTGCCCTGGTCTGTGAGGTCAGTCTGAAAACACACACAGGCCTTTTCTTTGTATTTTCTGTATATTATTATATTATAACCATTGTTGCACCCATGACTCCCAGTTTGGAGAAATAATGTCTTAAACTGCAACATTCTCCATATGTTTTTGACTCAACCCTCTCCACCGTGTTTGTGTGCCGGCCTGCAGGAGCTGGGCTTCAGTTACGTGGAGATGAATGCCAGCTGCACTCGCAGCAAAAACAGCCTGAAGGAAGTCGTTGCAGAGTCACTTAACAACACCAGCATCGAGAACTTCTACAAAGGTGATCCCTCACTTCATTTTTGCTTCTGTTGCACATTTTGATTTACATCAGCCTTTATTGACATGTTGTTGGTGTGTTTTTCATAGGGACGTCTCAGACAGTGACCAGTAAACACGTCCTGATCATGGATGAGGTTGATGGCATGGCTGGCAACGAGGACCGCGGAGGAATCCAGGTAAAAAAAACAACAAAAAACTAATTTCTTTCGTAGTGTGACCAGATGCTCACATGTTGAAAAGGTTAGAGAGCTGGTTGATTATACTCCTTCACTTTTTACTGTAGAAGTAGGGATGTTTAGTTCAGAGATTCCAGGCATAATTCATGCTCCAATATGACCATGACAGTAGGTTGATGGATACATGGCAGTTTCTTGCCACTGATCTCTGAATTTTTGCTTCCTGTAGGAGATGATTGGCCTCATCAAAAATTCAAAGATTCCCATCATCTGCATGTGCAACGATCGTAACCACCAAAAGATCAGGTCACTGGCCAACTACTGCTTCGATCTGCGCTTCCAGAGGCCGCGATTGGAACAGATCAAGGTACAAGCACACACACATCCTGTCACACATCAGATAATAACATCTATTTTAGCAGTTGAGTTAAAATAAAAAAATAAAAATCATAGTGTTAATTGATAGTTAGGATCCTCATGAATAGAGACAATTCAGATTTTGATACGATAATGACTTGTTACCTATTTTTAATTAAAAATTTTTTAGATTAAGTTTATAAATGTAAATATTTACCTTTCCTGCTCCTTCACCTTATTTTCATTTTTTCAGGCGGCCATGATGTCCATTGCTTTCAAAGAGGGAATCAAGATCCCGCCCCCAGCTCTTAATGAAATGATCCTGGCTTCCAATCAGGATGTCCGACAGGTAAATGAAGACAACGTATTGTTAAAGTTGATTTATACTGAGCTTGTGTTTTCACTTGCCACACTCAGTCACCACGCTGGCTATTTTGTCTCCAGGTGATTCACAACCTGAGCATGTGGTCGGCCAAAGACAAGGTGATGACGTACGACCAGTGCAAGTCTGACGCAGCCAAAGCTCGCAAAGACATGAAAATGGGGCCGTTTGATGTTTGTAGGAAGGTGTTCACTGCAGGGGAGGAGACTGACCACATGAGCCTCATTGACAAGTCTGACCTCTTTTTCCATGACTACTCGCTAGCACCTCTCTTTGTCCAAGAGAACTACCTGCATGTTCGGCCAAAGGCTGCTGGGTGAGAGAAGCTATTTATTTCCAATCTCTGTGCTAAGCTAATGGCCTCCTGGCCTCTAGCACCATTGACACAGAGACAGGGAAAACAAATTAGCATACTTCCCAAAATATTGGACTCTTCCTTGAGTCTATCTGAATTTTCTTATCTGTCTCTCTTCTCACAGTGGTAATCCTAAATCTCACCTGGTGTTGCTCAGCAAGACAGCTGACTCCATCTCTGACGGAGATCTGGTAGACAGAAAGATCCGCTCTGGGCAGAACTGGTCACTGCTGCCTACCCAGGTAACACACACACACACACACACACACACACACACACACACACACACACACATGCACACAAACTTCGAAAATTGAATCATCCCTGTATGTCAAGGTGCACAGCAGTCATTTTCAGGCTGTGCTAGTTGTTTCTTACTGGAAAAAGGGAGGACAAGGGACACAGTCCTCAATCAGTGTCTACACGGGATGCCTTCAAGCACAACACTGAGTGTGGGTTGTTCATGTTTTGACAGCGTTTCTTGAATTTATGTAAGGCTCATCAGTGAGGATGTACTTCTTTGTAACTGGCTTTTGTTCATCTTTTGGAAAACACTGAATTTAATCAGACAACACATAGTACACGTGGTATATTCATTGTAAACACACTGATACTATATCACAAGCTTATTCTTGCAATAACAAAATACAACCCCAATTTCAAAAAAGTTGTGATGCTGCATAAAATTTCAATAAAAAACAGATTTCGATGGTTTGCAAATCATTTAAACCCTATATGTAAATGAAAATAGTGCAAACAATTAATATTTGACATGAAGTCCCAATGTTTTTGGAATTTGGGGTCCATCATTGTGCTGCTGTGTATGTGTGCTTGCAGGCCATCTATGCCAGCGTGCTGCCAGGCGAGCTCATGAGAGGCTACATGAATCAGTTCCCCACCTTCCCCAGCTGGCTTGGGAAGAACTCCTCCACCAGTAAACACTCGCGCATCGTGCAGGAACTGACCTCACACATGGGTTTAAAGTGAGTAAACCTTGATCAGTTCTCTTTGCAAGCACAAACTCACACTTCAGTATTTGAGTGTTTTTATTTGTTTGGCTCCTGTAGGACGATGAGCAGCCGACAGGCGGTGAACCTGGACTACCTGCACTACCTGCGGCAGGCACTCTTGAGCCCACTTCAGAGGCACGGAGCGGAGGGCGCCAGCGAAGCTGTGCAGCTTCTGGACAACTACCAGCTCATCAAGGAGGACGTGGACAGCATCATGGAGATCAGCGTCTGGGGCGGACAAGCCGATCCTTACTCCAAACTGGACTCTAAGGTCAGCAGGAGGCGCGAGGGGGTTGAGTTCACAGTATGGAACTCCCTTGTGTGTGTGTAGCTTGTCACCAATCATCAGCATTTGTCAGATCCTACAGCTCCACAAGATAAAATACACTGACTTTGGCCTTTTCATGGTCAATCCTCTGTATGTCCAACACATATACCTCATGTTTGACACTTGTCCCTCTCTACCCAGGTGAAGGCAGCATTCACACGGACCTACAACAAAGAGGTTCACCTGACGCCGTACTCCCTCCAAGTAGTGAAGAAGGGCCGTCGTGGTGGCGGGGTGGAGTCAGAGTTGGGTGGCGAGGATGCTGCAGACAACGAAGTGCAGGAGTCTGAGGACGAGGGGGAGGGCATCAAAACTGACGCCATGATCAAAGTAAGAGAATTCAGATTAGGACAACAATGTGCAAAGCCATTTGATGCCTTTTTTGATGTCTTCTGGTCTCTCTGTTTATATTTTGTTTGTCTTGTTCCTCCCTGCAGCAGAAGAAGGCCAAAGCCACCAAGGAGTCAAAGAAGGAGAAGAAGGAAGATTCACAGAAGGGCAAAGGCAAGGGGACAGGCAAGGGGACAGGCAAGGGCAAGGCCAAGGCCAAATGACTGACAACCAGAGGGGAACAAACTGTCCTGGTCTGCCTTCCTCCGCACCCACAGACTGAAATATTTTTCTCTGCACTTATGATCCTTTAATGAGCATCAGAAAGTAGTAAAATGGGTCTAAACCTCTAGGTAACTCATCTGTCCCTCATCCAAACACCTTAACCACAGTTGAGAAATGTCTTTTCTCTTTTTATGATTCCTGTCATCTTTCCATCAGAGCGTCTCTTTAATGAACAAATGATGCATCTCACCTGCTTGTTTTACCCATTATCATGTCTATACACCTCTGTGTAACATGTATCGCAACATGAGTATAGGTGCATTTCATTAGTTTGTGATCCAGGTGTAGAGGCTGTAAATAATGTGATGTAAAAGACTGTTACCTTTTGCTATGACTACAATACTTTAGCTCTGTGGTTAGCACTGATATTCCTGTAAATTGCAATTTTGTAAAAAAAAAAAAAATTCATGAGGATTAATAGAGAAATGTCACTCATGATTATTGATTGATTTTTTTTTGTCTAAATGAAGAGAAAAAGCCATGTTCCAGAAAGCTGCAATGTTTTTTTTTTAAGATATAAAATCAGATATTTAGATTACACTTGAATTGAATATATAGATCCCGTTCGTCCTGACTGTTTTATTAAATCGAGCACTCTAGACAATCAATGCGGTTAAATCATATTCATACTACTTGCAGACTGCAGCAAAGCAAATCTAGACTAACTAAATAGTCACAATTAGTAGATAAAATTAACTGCAGCTAACAATTATTGAATTTATTTGATTTTTATTTTTATTTTACAGCAAAGAGCAAAAAAGATGCAGGGATGGTTCTTGAGGTCTATGAGTGCCCAAAAAACTGAAAAATAGAATAATTATAAAAAGTTTTGCAGGACAGTAATATGCAGAGGGAAAGAACAGCTGAACACCCAAGACAAATAATGAATATAAATAGAACATTTCACCTAATATATACATACTTTATTTGAGTTAAAAATCTATTTTGGATTTGAATGTATGCAGCTTTTAGTTTTGTAAGATGTGGAAACAACCAAAAGATTATGATGTATTTAAACAAATAGAAAATCTGTCATTAGACTGACGTTATATTTCTAATCATGTGTTTGTTTTTCTCCACTACTTTATTGATCCAGTTCATCAGCCTGCAGGTATGGGGAACAATCAGAGATCTTCTTCACTTGTTTGACACTTAGAGTCTCAGAGCACATGGGACACACCGTCTCTGTTTCCAGCAACCTGGACACACAAACAGTTCAGTGTAGATTCGTGAATGAAAGAGGTGACTCACCACTGGAATAGTTTGGCATTTTGTGAAATACAGACATGAGTCAGCCAGAAAGCAAATGTGTGTTAAATATGTAGCCGTAGACAAATGACAGAGGTAGCCTGGCTTCATCCTAAAGTAAGAAAATCTGCCTATCATCACCTCTAATACATCATGTCTCATTGGTTTAATTCATACAACAACTGAAGTATAAAAAAGACAAGTTGTGATTTTACTGTTAAGTAAGTATTTACGTACTGGACTATTTCAGCAGAGAAGAGTAGCAGTTACAGGAAAAAGTAAAACTCACTTTTTCTAACTTCCCCAAACCTCAGTCCTAACTGACACTGACATCACTTGAGGTGATTTATCAGAATTAACTCCCTGTGGAGCCACAAAGGCTTTATACATTTTTTTAAAATTTACATATGTATGCAGTTTTACTCCCCAAGACCTGTAAACACACACTGATGTGTAAAATTGGTGGAATTTCTCTTTAAGTAAGGAGAAATCCTGATATACAAAAGTAATGTTTAAGGTGGAGATGAAAAATGTTGTGTACAACTTACAGAATGAACTGTGAGTAGAGAGCAGGAAATTCACAGTGAGGACACACAGACCAGTCTTCTTTCAGCATATGACGACCCTGAGAAAACAAAAGTACAAAGCTTGTATGATGAAAAAAAGACAGGAGCAACTATTTTGTTCAAAAGACAAACTGTGGGTTATTACCGTTGCGATGCAGTAAGGCAGGTTGTTCTTGCAGGAGATACACAGCAGTTCATTCTGTGGTAGCTGAAAGCCACAGAAGGGACATGGAGTAGTTTCCTCCTCCAGCTCCGACGTATCAGGACGTCTGGACAAGGAATCAAATGCAGTGTCAGGTAAACGAGATGAAAGCGAGGATGTGAGTATGTACATAGAGCACGAGAGGGAATTTAAATCTTAGCAGGATGTAGAAGTTAAAAAAAAAAAACTGACAGGAAACAGGAGGTTTTCTCACCGAACCATCGCCTCGATCTTCTTCCTGTACTTTGGGTCGATCTCATTACGGTACTCTGGTCTCATCAGCATGGCAGCAAAGCTGAAAGCTGAGTTCTTCAGTCCAGCACGATGACATTCAATGACTGCTGATGTCAGAATGGGAACAACATCTACACACACACACAAAAACACTGATGAGACACCTGTTGGGCCATTTAAGCTTCGGCTGAGAAAAGGTGAATTGTGTGTGAACTCACGTGCAGGAAACTTGCTGATATTGTTGCTGACACGAATGAGCATGCGAGCCCCCTTCAGGTGGTCTCCCCTCTTCACATGGATCTGCACAATAACACATCATTTACAAAGTCAAGAACACTGCACTCATGTCACAGTAAATGGACATACTCATCATGCTTAATAAACCTTTTATATCCAGAGGCACCCTCCACCAGTGCCACCATCTAAAAGATGGTGAGGAGGAGGTTTTAGACACTTCAACCATCTGATGAGCACTTAATATATATATAACTTAATATAATTAGATAAGATGTTCATCAAAGGTCTCATTGAGATTATTGCTGATTTTTTTTTCATTTCTTAGATGGATACAATAAATGCTTAACTGGTGTTGGATGAAGGTTAAATTAACTTGGAGGACATCTTGTTTCTGATAGAACACATTACTCAAAGACACAATGTTGGATTAATGTGCCTGTGTCTGACAATCTGACATTCACACCCACACTTGCTGTGTGGAGGTGAGAAACAAAGCAGGGTTTCAACTTCTTTCTCCAGCTCTCACTTTCCATGTGAACAACAGAATACATTGTTTTCTAGGAGAGACTGTCTGAAAATGTGCACAGTTATCCCCATATTTAAACTATCACATCTGCTCTTTCTCTATGACAGATGGCTTTTCACGCCACCTTCCAGTGTGGCCATTCAGAACAACTATAAACACTTTTGATTTTTAGTTCTGATCAAGCATAACCTGACAGTTAACAGGCTGACCATCCATGTCCAGTCCTTTACTTATTTCCTGTCTGCTGTCAGCTATTTAATAAAGACATAAAATGCCCCTCAATAGAAATTTTTAAATAAATTTTAAATCTCCTGGGCAGTATATGTACAAAACAATTCAGCATGACTACAGTAAATAACCTAAAACAACACATTGCAGGTGTGTGATAGATTTCAGCTGCACTAACCTTGACCAGCAGGTAGGAGTGGAGGATCATCAGATTGGTGGCCATCTCAGCAGGGATTTTAATTTTCTGGGTCTGCAGCTCCGTGTACATGCTGAACAGCACATCATGGGCATTACGGTAGTTCCCTGTGACAGAATAAGCAGAATATTACAGAAGCTTTGGTACACATCTGTTTGGTTAGTATTGTGAATGTGTTTGTACCTGCACACTGCTCTTCTCTGGCGATGATGATGGCGGTGCGAGCAGCCTCCCTGTACTGCTGCAGCGCCATATACAGACGGAACAGGTACTTGGCATCCTGGGAAGAGAAAAGAAAGACAACTAACCGTCACCTGTTTAGCCAACGACGTCACTCTCGCTGCTCACTCAGGGTCAGACATACATGAACTCATAGGGCGATATAGTGCTGCTGCTTTCATTCAGTTTGTACCCATACTCTGTGTGATGTGTCTGATTTAACAGCCCACCTACAGACAGTGTGCCACAATAATGAACTCCTACTAGCTGTCTGACCACAGACATTTTTTGCCCACACTTTCAGCTCCCATATTTATGTGTTTTCATTGTCATAACTGTTCCTCATGTTGTTAGGAAGGTTCCATCCACAGAGACAAAAACAAGAGAGGAGGCTGCAGTGTTTCAGTGTACTGATTACCTTGGGCATGCCGTCACTCTCTCCCATGAGGTAATCTATCAGCTGATCGGTCAGAGAAGAGTCCTTGGCCTGACCCACCTGAAAAACACACACACACACATCAAAAACACTTAATCAAATGGCACAATCATATTGTATATGCACTGAAATGGTCATTAGTTTGATGCACTCACAGTCTCTATAGCCATCTCCACAGCCATGTTGTCTTCAGTGTTTGGACACTTCAGGAAGTGTTTCAGGGCCTGAGAGACAATGGACAGAAAGAAAGAGGAGACTGACTGAATTGGCTGAACTGGTTGAGTGACTCAATAACTGCAACTAGCATTGAAAAATAATGGATAGAGTAAAAAGATAAATCAATAAGGGAGAGTTCTTACTCTGCTGTACTGCCCACACTTCTGAAAGAACTTGCCAGCCTGCAGGTGTTTCTTCTCTCCCTCAAAGTAGAGAGCAATGCTCTGGTAGTCCTCCTGTGTCGCCTCAGGTCCTGATGAACACACACAACAAGCAGCTTACAGACCCTTTCATTGGAACTGCATTACTAGAAAATCATTAGCAAACACTGCAACGGGTAATAAAGTTAGACCCGTTCAGAAGGATTGTTTCAAATTGTAAGAATGTCAATCAAACATTCACACACAGACTGACCGATGATGTCTGCATAGACCTCCATTTGTCCGTGCTGCTGCGCCAGTTGGAAAGCTTCATCGTTGCACTGAGACAGCACCAGGAAATGGATGGCTGAACCGTAGTCGTTCAACCACAGGAAGAACCTGAGACACAAACATGTGCTAAAGGTTTATTATACACTTGGGAAAGAGGGAAACGTTTTGGAGATGAAACAAATGATTGAACATCATGCTGTATTGAAGAAGACTGGAAAGTAGAGATTGAGCCCATAAAAACATTAAGAAAATATTGACTGAGGTCATAAATCAGGTGAGAATGGTCATTTTCTCATAGACCTCTACTACCCATAGATTTCTATCAATGGGTAGCAGGGGTAGGTTCAAGGCATTTCCACATTGGTATCACTTTCTACACCCTTAGGCTACATCCACTTCATTTATACAGTCTGTATTTTGTATACACCTCTGCTCTTGTTTGTCTTACCTGGCGACCATCTTTGCTCCTTCAATGCTCTGTGTCTCTCTGACGATGCGAACAGCCTCCTCAGGGTTGTTCAGGTGGTCCAGCAACACGCGTATCATGTTGTCCCAGTCTTTTGCGCTCTCATAGGCCTGTGCAGCTTCCTTATACCTAGTGCACACATACATCACACTGGCTTCTCCTATTACGATTTCATCATCTTCAATGTCACAGACACTCAAACTAAGGACCTACTTGCCGTCTGCCTCCTTGGCCTTGGCATACTGCAGGTGGATCTTAGGAGAGGAGACGTGTGGGAGCAACTCTCCCACCTTCGCCCTGAATATGGAATAAAGATAAAGTGGAACTGTATGAAGGAGGAGAGAAACTTGCAGGTTTGAGTGTTGGTGTGTGCTGGTGGTTGTCTCACCAGTTCTTGCAACGAATGTAGACAGATGCAGCCTTGTCATAATACTGGCCTTTCTCATAGAGCTGAGCGGCTTCAGAGAATTGCTGTAAGAGAGCGAGAGAAGAAAACCACAGAAGATATGAACAAAAAAACATTTAAAAACATTAGTTGATGCTCAGATATTTGCAACACTACTTAAGAAACACAAGCTAAAAAACAATTACATAAACACAGCAGATGTAAGTCCTGATGGGGATTTATCAAAACATATAATGTAGGTGATAAAGTCCATCTACCTTCATACTCTCTAGTATGGCTCCACATTCCTTTTTGAGGACTCTACTTGGGTGCTGAATTGCCTGAGCAGCTCCTCTCCTGATGTCACCCATCCTGATGGACATCCTGGCTACACCTGCTTGACACGCCTCATCATGTTCCTGGAACTGCACAGCAAGGGAGAGATGGAGGAAGGTGAGGACAGTGGAAAGAGGAGACTTCAGACCGGAACCTTAAAATGTACTTGCTGCCAATTTGTACAAAACCACAAATCCTAAAATTAGAATCTGAATGGATCACAGCCTTACATGAAGTAAATCACCTACAATTCTACAATTTCATTTAGCAGACACTTTTGTCCAAAGCGACGTACATCTGAGAGTAAATACAACACAAGCAAGGATCTAGTCACGAGAAAACAACCTGGATAAGTGCCAAAAATCAAGGTTCAAGTTAGGTAGGGCCTGCCTACAGGCAGTGAGGGGGGCATACATTGCAACATACAATTAGACTTTTTTTTTTTTTTTTTTTTTCCCGTGTGTTTGTGTGTGTGTGTGTATGTGTGTTCATTTTATAGGAGTTTATCAAGAGCCAAGGTGTTCAGTGAAGAGCTGGGTCTTTAGTCTTTTCTTAAAGACTGTGAGTGACTCTGCAGATCGAACAGAGTTTGGTAACTTGTTCCACCATCAGGGAACCACAGAGGAGAAGAGTCTAGCTATTGACCTTGGGCCCTTTTGAGGTGGTTGTATCAGGCGCCTTTCATTGGTCATTGGTCACCTACTGAGGTCACATGTAAAAAACTAAATTATCGTGAGAAAAATACCCAAAAAATACAAAAAATATCAATATCACTGCTGAAGGTTGAGATCAAACATATTGCACTTACTTTATTATTGTGTGTCATTCCTTTTTCATAGTGTGCCAGAGCATTCACATAGTCTCCACTACAAAGAGAGAGAGAGCTTTAGATAGAGTGTAGACTGGGATCAGGTCTACTAAATGGTGTGTCCGTGCGTGTGTGTTCACTTACATAAACTCCAGATGGACAGCATATTCTTTGGATATGAAGGGAATTTGGTCTTCTGCTAACCTTTTGGCTAACATAAGAGCACTGTCCCAATGCAACAGGTCTCTCCTCATCTAAAACACACACAAACACACATAATTAAACACTGTGGTCTGACTTTTAAGTCTGCACTAACAATCTTTAGCTTGACAGTTCCGTGTTACACTTACTAGTAGCATTAAATGTAGAATGGTTTGGAAATGTTAAAGTAATTTTCCTACTGAGTGATAAAAGACTCAAGCAACCTTGGTCTCTCTCTCTCTCACACACACACACACGTTCGTTTCACTATCCCTGTGGGGACACTCAATTGACATAAAGCTAATAATTACCTGGGGACCTCAATTTTGTCCCTATGGGTTGGTGTGTATTGAGGTTGAAGTCCCCACATAATACATAAGATATAAAAGCAAAAAAACAACAACACACAAACAGACAGTTTACCCTTAAATTGTGTGGATGTTTTTACCTCCAAGGCAGCGATTGGGCAGCCTGAGGACAGATAGAGGTCCTGGGCCAGGTTGTAGTCGTCTAGAAACATGGCCAAATGTCCTGCTCGTAAATTCATGTCCTCTATACCCTGGAGAGAGAGTGAGAGAGAGAGAGAGAGAGAGAGAGAGAGAGAGAGAGAGAGAATATCAAAATTGTCAGAATAGACTGACACAGTGTTCATTATGGTGAGGGGGTGACATATGAACCGTGGTTTGTGTCTGAGTTGTACCTGGATGCCCTGCAGTGACAGCACCATGCCCACATTGCCACTCATGCGGTAGACCTGGATGGCCAGCTCGACCTCCATGTGGACCAGACAGGCTTTTCCTAACTCTGCCCAGTCAGTGCTACTACCAGCAGACTTACACAGATCCCAGGCTTCATGGAACCTGGACAGAAACACACACACAGACACACATGTATAAACATATTTATATCTATCATAATATGTAATGATTAAAACTGCTATTAGAGTACAACTGTTCCTATGCAAAGTCAATGATCACATAGGTATCCATAACAGCAACATGTGATAAAATTTACCACAGATTAATTAAAACTGACAAATCTATAAAATGCATCAGAACACACAGACATATAGCACACATTATCAGTATCTCTAGCATGTCTTACCTCTTGAGCATGAGTGCCTGGGCTAGCTGCTTGCTGAACTCTGCTGGTGAATCTGCCGATGTGCCATTGGAGCGTTTGAGGAAGGAGTGTGTGCTCAGAGCCACTTCGCTGGTCTTGCCGCTTGCTGTCTGACACGTCAGCTCCCCATTGTACAACAGCAAAGGCTTCTGGGAAAAGAGGAGCGCAGTGCTCCCTACCAACACCACCCGTGGGCCTGGGCATATAAAGTAAGAGAGACAGACAAAAAAAAAAAGTTTAAAATAACAACCCTGTTCAAATACATTTACACTGCAAGATTATGGCAGCAGGAATATTTTAAGGCCATTAGAATCTTGATTTTTTTTCCCCATTCTGCACTGTTAGATGATTTTGTTATATCAGAGGTAAATGTCAGAGAGGTAAAAGCGTGTTTGATGTTGTGGCATCACCATACCATATATGGTGGTTTTATGCAGGGCATAGGTATAGACCTTGTCGTCATCATAAGCTACAAACACTCCTCTGTCAGCATGCCAGTTGTCCCACAGCACTCCTGTGATGGTCGGAGAGAAGTTGGGCAGCTCAGAGCAGGAGACTGTGGTCTGGATTGGACACACACACAAATACACTTACATTTAGACTCTTGTTAATCCACATCTGCTAATTGAAATCATACTGCTTTTTTCTCGCAAAACATATTTTCTTTCTGAGCTTTGAAAGCTCAACTAAATTAAGGTAATTCACATCTTGTCTTACCGTGATTTTTTAACATTGGTTATTTAATTATCTACTTTTTTCAGTGTGCAAAGAACCTCAGAGCGTACTCTGTGTATGTGTACTGACGTTTAGCTGCATAGATGTGTCAAATAACCATATGTACTGACGTTTGCAGGGGAGAGCAGGAAGCCGCAATTCTTGTCGTCAATGAAAACCAGCCGTGTGCCATTTAGGTCAGGGAACACTTTCCTCACACTGACCGAGTGGCTGTAGGTGCTCACGGTCTCCCATTCCTCCACCAGCACACACACCACATTACCTGACTGTGAAAAAGATTGAAGTTGGTGTTAAAGGGAACAGACAAGCAGTAAAGAGAGAGAGTCTCCACAAAGTCAATAAAAATCAATAAAACTTTGCAACACAAAACTTGGTAACTATCAGTTGCTAGAGTCAGGCATCTAGTCTAGTCTTTGTGGAGCAGCGGCATTGTAATCTAGCTTTAGGAGATGCTTACTTTCACAAGGCTACATCTTGAAATGCGTCTTGAGACATTTTAAACTAAACAGAGTCTTCCTATTATGTCCTGCTAAAACTTTGTGTGCTGAGCCTTACTTCAGTGCCGTAGTAGAGGAAGTCAGCTGTGAGTGCGTGGCAAAGGATCCGACCTTTTCTGTCATCATCTGGAAACAGCTTCATCTGCTTCTTCTCCTCCTGGTCTTTGCCTTCAATCTACACATATACACACACAAAACAATAAATGGCGACACCCACTCAATGATTGTTCATTGGTCAATAAAAAGAGAAACAAAGACGCATAGATGAATGAATCACCATGTGCAGCTGCACTTTTCCCTCAAACAGTGCTGCTGCGTAGTCTGAATTAAGGCACATGTTGGCTATCGTCCCCAAATACTCAATGTCCTTCAGCTTCTTAAAACCTGAGTGACAAACAAAGTATTTTATACATTGTTAAATAAATATTAACGCATCACATAACATTGATAACACATCAAACACATAACACACCGGGTTCTTGGTCTACCAAGGCATAGAACCAGGCTCTGTTGTTCATTCCCACAGCCACGTGGTAAGGTCCCATCGCAATGAAAGTAGGCTCTACGTCCACTTCTATGGCAACAGGACTCTCCTGAAAAACACACAGCATCAAAGAGGGATCGAATCCGGTCAGCAGTGTTTACCCCCAGCTGTAACACTCCCCTTTTTAATTCATCTAATTTCTCATCAATCTGTCCTCCCATTGGCTCAATCCTGAGCTCACCAATTTCTTGTCCAAACACTGTTCACTTAAATGTTAATTTTTGGTCATATGAAAATTGGGAAAACACAATCACTCCTACTTTTGGCTCATGGAACTCTTTTAATACTTTTATATGTTATCTTTGGCAAGGAGATTATGTCTTTTGTTCTATTTGTTTGAAATTAAATTTAGTGGAAAGTTAAGCCAGGGTTGAGGGACAGCATTACTGTGCCTCATTGATGCAGAAAATTTCAAAAAAATTCTATTGTTATATTGTTATTGTTATATAATTTTGAACTGAAAATTATCCTTGGTTTAGGTTTTCAGAATTCCTTCTTGCATTGCTGTATTCATTCATTTCATGTGTGTGAATGAGTGCATTCTTACCCCCTCAACCTGATTAGACACAGTGACCTCCAGCAGGGAGGTGAGGTAAGCCAGCCGTGTACCAAAGCTGTCACCCAGGATGGGCAGCTTGGTCAGGAAGACATGGAGCGTCCCTTTCTGTGTGGAAATTGCCAATAGCTGTCCATCATCTGTCCAGCTCAGCTGGCCCAGACCTGGAAGAGGAGAGTAAGAGGCAGATGAAGGAGAAGTGGGTGGTGCGTTCAACACAGTCTTACGGACAGTATGGCTAGAAAAGAGGACTTTATCTCACCTTTAGTCTCATCATCCAGCCGAACAACATTGCTGATATCTTTGAGCTCAGACAGCTCGTGGATCTTTATGCTGCATGAAGAAACATAGAGATTTATTTTTTTCACTTACACACAAAAACTCATCAAAACAGAACCACTGTGCTGTTACTTTTGAAAGCCTGTGTGTACCTGTTGTCACCACAGGAGGCAGCCTTGTTTAAAGCTGGTGAGATGGCCACACTGCTGAGACTATCTTTGTGGTTGTGAGCCTGATAGAGCTCCTGTCCAATCTCCCTGATGTGAGTGGAAATAACCACAAAGTATCCATGGGAGAAACCAATCAGTATATACCCATCACCATACCTCGAAGGGACACGGAGAGGAAAAGAACTAACATTAGTACAAATATTCCACTGCCATTACTCGGTAAAAGCGTTTAGTTAGTGTGTGTTCATGTGCAGTACCAGCAGTAGGACACAATGCTTCCATAGTGGGGCTGAAAGGTCAATTCTATCCGGTTTTCAGGGTCGTTGACATTGAAAAGCATCAGTATCTTCTTATCCACAGACACACTCACCTGAAGTGTCAATATTAGCAGGAAAGTACATATGCCAGTCAGATTCAAACAATTAATTCACATACGCAAACTTTAAATTTGTGTAACATTTTAACAGATTTAGTTTGAACAATGAAAGTACAGAGCCAATGATGAATATATATATGGCACAAGTAAGCCAGTGACACTTCAACTCAAGACACTAAAAAGTGAATGGAATAAATGTGAGATGTAAAATTATTGTATGTTAGAATGTGGATGTATTCAAGTTAGTGAAAAATTATGAAAACATACAAACTTACAGTGTTTTCTCCTTGAGCAGATCTTTCATCAGTCTTCATCACAGAAAAGCAGATCTCAGCAGGCTCGCCGCGAAGCGTAGTCTGGCAAAAGAAGAAACTGGATCTTTTTCTCCATGTTACTTTTTCTTACTCCTGTACTTACCGACACCGGTTTACTGTTCTGTCATTTTTCAGAGCATCTCAGCTTGTATTTGTTCACTTTGCGTTTCATTATATACAGTATGACCACCATAGTAGTGCCTACCTGCCTGACAGTGTCCCCCTCATGATTGCTGATGCTCAGAGTGTTGTCATCACTTCCCAGAGCCAGTAGATTCTGAGTACTCCAACATCCACAGGTGATCTTCTTGGTATGTTTACCTAGAGGAGAGAGAGAGGGGGAGAGGCAATCAATATGACAGAAGTGATTAAAGGCAAACAGAAGCATGAAGGAGTATCTGTGTAGTCGTGCTACATCTATATTACCCATTACAGGGATCTTGCGTGAAGTCTGCTGATTGTAAATCAACAGGTTTCCTTTGACTGTCCCAACTGCCAACAGCGGGCCCGTCTTTGACCACAAGATGAAGGACATCTGGTCTCTGCTGAAACTAACAACAGTATTAAAAGTGATCAACAACCATTTCACATTTCACTGTCCTGACTGTTCTTTAAAACAAAAAAAAGTTCAATTGATGATTGATTCTTCCTCTTTTGAAATGCAATGCAAGCTTGTCATACCTCATGCCGCTGTCTATCTGGGATGTTTTGTTGACACTGGCATCCCAGAGGTATATGGAGCTGGATTTTGCAGCTATCACTGCCAAAATGTCTCCATCTTTATCCCAGTCCATCCCCACACAGCGTCTGGGGGGAGCAGGGGAATGAAGAGAAAGTGGAAAAGAATTTAAAGACTTGAACAGTGAGCGGGAACCACCAAAAGCTTTTTGGAGCCAAAAGCCGTGTTCATAAACTTACCCTGGCAGGCTGAGTTCAGTCCACTTGTGTCCATGTCGATCAAATATTTTCACTGAGTTGTCCTGTCTGTAAGATTAGAAATACCATGCACATTTTAGAAAATGTGCTCATGAACATCTTGTGTAAAGGGGTGCAGATTATTAGTTTTCATAGGGATACCACAACTACCACAACAGTTTACTCACCCTGCAACAGCAATATAATTTCCAAGGGTTTTCTGCCACTTATACAGCAGGCTAGAACCTGCCCAGGCTTTGTCATCAAGGATGAAAATGCTCTGTGGACACAAAGATTGCCTTTTAATAAGTTTTACTTAGAAAAAGGCACACAAATACAAGAGATTTAAGTGGCATCCTTAGTTTTTTACAGAAGAATAACTACAACATAAGTACCAAACTCAATAATAGTTTTAGTTTTAAAATTACTCAAATGATATCACTTCAGTAATCCAAAATCTAAGTTTTGAACAGAAAGACTGTATTACAAACAGGAGGTCTGGAGTTTGAAAGGTGTGGGCATTAAATGGTAGGAAAGCTCCAATGAACAACTGTTTGAAGTTGCATTTTGGGAAGTTATGAAAAGTAGGACCCAGTGTTTTTGGAGTTCGATTCATACTGGGGACTTAAAACCAGGCCATTGCAGCCTCTCTTACACCAATTTGACTCTTATTTTATCATCTTGTCAGTTCCCCAACTTTATGGAGTGCAAAACATAAATAATAAACCGCTCTTTTTAACATACAGTGTGTCTGGAAACCCAAATGTTTACTCATTTCATTATTTATGCCCATTTATAAGCTTCTGTGTAAACAGACAGCTCAAAGTTGGACAGTCTCTGTCCTATTTTAATCACAGACCTTGTTAACGACATTACCTGGCAAGCTCCCTGATCAAATAACATTAGAGAAATGTGTGTTGTTAAAGGCATAACCACAGAAATGCTACGCTATCTAACACGGTATCATCACATTAGCTTGATTTTCACAAGCTGCCTAATTAACGCTACCGTTAGCAAGTAGCTAAGTTAGCTAGCTAGCTGAAGCCTTTTCATGTGACAAATCCCAACACTGAAACCGTAAAACCAGGCGTAACGCTGGCGTTTTAAATCAATTTACTGGTACCAACCTTCATTTTGATGACGATTAATCATTTAAACTTTAAATAGATCTTTTCTCTTCAAAGCATCTTCGACATAAGAGTTACATGTATCCCACAATGCTTTACTCTGAAGCGTCTGCAGAGGCTACGGCGATGTCATAGCAACAACCGTCAGCCAATGAGAAGCCGACAAAATCAGAGCTGATGGGAAATAAGATTATTGTGAAGAAATAAGGGTTTATATTATATTATATTATATTATATTATATTATATTATATTATATTATATTATATTAGTCATACATAAGTCATACTATAATAAAGAGCATCAGATGTATATAAACTTAATTTCAGTGTTAAATTTTAATACAAACTGATGAGAAACTGAAGACATTTTTTATTATTATTTTATAGATTGTGCATTGTGTCTCTTTCAACCTTTGGTCTGATAACCTGGTACAGAAAACTTATAGTCAACAGTGAAAGCAACAGAATAAGGTCACTTCAAAAGAGTTTGTCTATGAGCAACAGTCCACACTCTCCATATTCTCATTTGAAATAAGAGTGAGGAACAAGAGACGTAAGGCCAGTGATACCTACCACCCGTTTAAATGTAGAATTTGAGCTGCTCCCTTCAATGGCAAGATAAACAGATCAAAACACTTTTAGTATGTGGAATAACATTACTTAATTTGCTCTCCAGGAAATTATTTCCACCCTTTTTATAGTCAAAATTTCCACCGTAATAGATCCATTGTTTTATTTTTAACTAGTTTTTAAAAAATTGGCTGTAGTTATTTTTATTCAAATTTTGTGAAACGCTGATTTATTATTATTATTTTATTCTGTTTACTGTTGGACAAGCTTGTTTTGATGAGTCTGTTTATGCCATGCTGCAGGCCTAATTTCCCATGTGGGACAATAAACTGAACTAAAGGGGAAAATATTTTTTCTTAGGTGGGATGGTCTTCTGTGCGTTGTCAGCAATTGTGAGTCTCTGAATAGTCCTTATCCATCGACATGTCGCAGTAGGAAAAGCACAGGTATATAATAAGATTAGTGATGGCTGAATTCAAATTAGCTGCTTCAGTTTCAAGGTGCTGGATTGATCATGCTGGCTCACTGTCAGCATGGAGTCATCCCTAGTGTTTCAGTAACACCTGTGCTTTTCCTACCGTGACAAGTCAAAATGTCTGCTTTGAAAAGGCCTGATATTTTATTCTCCGCGTAATTTTGAACAAAGCAAACAGTAAACAGGCAGAAAATCATGCCTATCTGTCAGATCTAGGAGGAGTGAATCCCTCCTAAGAAAGATTAAACTGAACAGCTTATGAAACGGAAACAACAGAAGATGTTTGAAAGTCTCCCTATTTTTCCTTCCCTCTTTGGAAAAGCCATTGAAGAAGCTCATATAAAGTCAGCCTTGCGATATTATACCGTGTACATAATCTCTGAGGGTGCAGCCAGCTGTGTTTGCTGAGGAGATATATTACATTATGCAGACACTATAACAGTGGAAGCACTGGTATCAGCTCTACATCTGTCTCAGAGCTCCAGACAGGATTCTGTACAGTAAACAATGGCAATAAACTGAGGGATCGTTCATAACAATACAGACATTTATTAGATGTTTTATGGAGACCAACTCAGCAAATAATGGGGCTGATATTTTGTTTTATCAAAGCATCTTCATGTGCAGCGTTAGTCAGCTCAGTGAATATTTGATCCCATCTGGTGCATTGGTCCGATTGAAGCTCGTTAACATCCTGCAGGCTGCAAAACAGAGACTATAGGCAAATAGTAAATCCCAAAGGCTGTGTCTCGTGGCCAAACTCAGCTTCTGGTATATTATCTCCATTATTTATTATAGTGCTGTTTCATGCTGTGTGTGTAGATAAAGACAATGGACAGAAACACTGCAGCAGTAGCAGCACAGTAACCAGATGTCACCTGTTTGAGATTTTGTCTGCTGACAGAAGTGACAGTGTTGTTTTCTACAAGGCTGCAAGCGACAGCAGATAAAAAACACATTGCACCCTACACAGTACAAAACTCAGGAATCTTAACACTTGTCACACAGTTTCTGTCTACTTTGGATATAGCATTGGCTCAATAGCTACTTTTGTCTAATGTTTAGAAGTCACACAAGTTTAATTTATTATACTTGTAGGTATTGAATGAAAAGGTGGTGGTGAACTGACTCAGATAAATGTAGAATTTGACTGTTTTCAGATTGTACAGACAACATGGTTATAATTTGTATCACAATTCAAAAGATAGCAAAAAAAAGTTTAAGAAAAAAAAAGTTAGACCAATAAATTCTATTGTTTTTATTTCCCACAGATTTCGGATGATATCTTATTAATTGCACTGATAATAGATTAAGGATAAGAAAATGGGATAGACTCCTTTACATTTTTTTAAAGATATTGTATTTGTCTGATAACATAATGTCAAAGCATCAGCAGTTTGTCAGTGCTGACAATAAATTGTGTGATTTTTTGCTTTCACCACTGATCCAGCAGACGGCAACCTCGCACAATATTTAGGTCTTCATTCAGCTGTCACAGTCATCCGAACATCTGTTCTGTCCCATCTTATTCTTTCCTTTGTCCTTTAAGCAATCAATAAGGCTCTTGAAAGACATGAAACACCACCTTCAGCTTCTCCAACTCAACACTGAACAGGCTCACTGTACTATCCTTCTGTTCATCTGAAATAAATCAAGGTCAGCTGCTCCTACCCTTGTGTTATTTCATTATTGATGAAAGGCAGAGGAAAACACTCTGGTGACACAGCACCTTCTGTGCTTTCACATATAGTGATGGAAGGATGACAGCTTATTTCTGCTGTACAAACCTGGGAGCTGGAATGAAATTCCAGCTGTGTGACACAAATATTCCTCACTGACATGCCGAAACAGAATACACCCTGCTGACTCAGATCTCATTATGATGCACTGAAGGGAGCAGCTGCATGTTTCCCAAGCAAAATGGTAAAATTAGAGCAGAGAGATGGAAAAGAAAAAAGAATGTTATGAAATGTTTTTGCCAGTGAGACAATAGCACGCAAACGCTTTTGCAATCTACTGAACATTTTTCACAACTGCAGTGTTAGACCACTCAATATCAACAGACAAGTTAAATCACTTTCACAAATTCAGATGCCACCAATTCAGTGTTGAGCTCAAACCTCACTTTGCAGTTAATTAATCTGATCCTTAATCCTCTTGTGAAGATATTACAATATCTATTATTACAGTGTCAATTATAGGGTCCAAATGAAATGTCCATGGTCTTGAAGGACAAATGTATATCTTGCAGGTATATCTGTAGATTAGCACTGTAGGAAATAACAAATCCTCTGAGACTCTGATGTGGGCTGGTTAATTCCTGTATGAGTGCTGGCTGTCCCTTCAGGACAATCTCATGTTGCAGGATACAGTGAATCAGCAAAATCTAAACTTTCATGCTTCGCTAATTAAACAAGAAGTCATACATATGGAATACATAATTATTGCTACATGGATTAAAAAATATAACCTGACAAACATAATGAATGCATTTCTTGCTCAACACATCACTCTATTACTAGTCTTTAGCACTATATATAACAATGCTGTAGTGAAAATCGTCAGACTGCAGAACTAGAATACAGAGCAAGATCCCAACACACTAGTCTCTCTAGTACATATTTTTTTATGATGATTATCATAACAATATTAATACAAGTTGATGAAAGCATCTCACCACAAGGTCCATATGGTAGGTGCTCTCGAGCTTTGGATTTTATCACACAGTTTTTCTCAGTTGATGTTTTCTCAGCTGTCATGCTCAAATTTCAAATCCATCTGCTCAGGGCGAGTGTGTGATATGATCAAAAGCTCATAACAGCAGCTAAACAGAACTTGTGAGTTTTGTCAAATGTCAAACTTTCACTCTCAAAATTAATAGAATATTAGTAACTAACTAAACTGTTGGTAGATGAGAGATAGTCGTATTGGTGTGTACGCTACAAGAACAACATTAATGGTAACTACTGATTCATATTTCACCTAAATAAGGTCATTCTTATTCATCATTGTCTGACAGTATAACATATTTATTCTGTATCATTTGATTACAGCTCCTCATTGAAGCTATATGTTTATACTGAGTTGCATATTAAAAGACTCCATGTTTCTTATGTCTGCAGCATTTAATCAAAAAAAAGGAAGAATTTTGAAGTCTTGGGTATTATTTTATACACATTACTCCAAAGTCAACCTGATAGTTTTTGTATCTCTACTGAAACTTGAGACAAAGTTGTGCAGGTTTGAGCAATGTTTGGCTGGGAGGCAGTGTGGTAACTTAAACAGCCTGTAAATGTGTGTCTGTGCACAGCTCTGACAGATACTTTGGTAAAATGTGCAGCTGCATGTTGGCAGGTGTTTGCAGGTTACTTCTTACATTTGGTTGAGGTTCGTGTAGAGTCACACGGTGCAGCACTTTCTGTCTCCTTCTTGTTCCTGTCAGGCATAATGGACTCAGGTGCTGTTAAGGCGGCAGGACAAGGTCACTGGCGTCATTTCTCTGCGCCACCGGGAGCCGTTTGTCAGAGCTGCTTATGATTTAAAGCTTCCCCTGCAATAAATAACAGAGTGAATCAGCTGGCTACTGGCGGCTGTCCCGGGGTTAAAGTATCTGTAAATTGTGAGCATCCCTCTCCCTCATACACTTGTTTCACTCTGCTAACGCTTCAACACCGTTGCTGCGTGTCTGGCTCAGGCTGCAGCTTTTAAATTGGAGCATCCACACTTAAGAGTAATGAGGATCCATATTAACCTTCCAGGCCCAGGAAATGAATTCAGAGCCACACACATGCAGAAAAACCCTCCACATAAAACCATAGAAACCTTTGAACTGCAAAGGCCATTGCTAGGGCTGCTCTGATGTGGAATGTTGTAAGAGATAAGAGTCACATATAAACACACAAATTTACACCATAATGGCATTTATAGTGCTTTTGTGACAAATGGAAGCTGCTTGCAAAAACATCTGCACCATAAACATGATTTAGTTGTTATTGTTAAACTGTTGGTATTTTACACGAGGGGAAAAAAAAAACAGAAACATGTGTTAAATCACATTTTCACTTTAATGTATAAAAGACCAATAAGAGCATATTACAGCAGCATATATATTGTACATACATTATTTATATTGTAAAAGAGGAGGTGTAATGTTCTGGTACAAAAAGAGGAGATGAGCAGCTGTACCATTTCTCACCAACCGTCATTTTATTACTGCATCTCAATTCATGGTACAAAAAGAAACACACAATAACACATGGCATATTTAGTGTGCACTGTATCATATACAGCAGAATGCAATAAGACTACATACAGATTTTATATTTATTTATGTACATCATATACACTCAATATATAGATTGATTTGGAATGTCTGTCTTTTTAACCTCTGACTGAAACCAAACTGTCTGACTACATCTGCACAGTGGAGGTGACACACTTCTTCTGCTCTGATCTAAAGAGAATTACTCTTTAAATAAACAGCGGGCAGGTTTGAAGGGAAAGAAAATAGAATAATGCAGCAGTGCATTAGGCCTGAATAAACATCAGCTCGGCTGCAGGGAATCGCTAGCCTGCCCGTCTCTGCTTTTTAGATGTCATGCCGGCAAATATGGGAGGCTTTTCAATCTTTGCTGGCTCCTGGGGCACTTGGCTTTCAGCTGTGTGGTTAAGTGTGTGTGTATGTGTATATGTGCAATATGTCTGTGTGTGTTTATGAAGTGCATCCTGGGGGCTACATTAGCTCTAGATCTGTCAGTTCAGACAGGATGCCTGCTTTGCCTCTCACTGTCAGGAGTTCTGTACACTAGATGGGCTCTCTCTCTCACACACACACACACACACACACACACAGACACAGACACACACACACACACACACACACACACACACACACACACACACAGGGGAAATACACAATTAAGTATACAGCATAAAATGATGATGGCATGTTGAACCTGAAGTCAGCATCTTTGTATTCTTGAGGTTCCTTGACATGTATGGCAAGTTGACTGAAACGAGCCTACAAACATGAACACACGCGGTCGTTTCATTTTCCACTAATGTCTGATACTTTGTCTACAGCAGCATGAAATCTAATAACGCTTTGAACTCAACATCAAACAAAATGTGGCACCGGCTGAATCAACGTTATTAAATTCATGGTCTCATTATATGGTCTGTTGTTCATTTTGTCTGGGTATCCAATTCTGCTCTAAAGTGTAGTGGTGCGTGTATTTGTGTGTGTGTGTATGTGTGTGTGCGGTGATGAAATGGGAAAATGGGGATGAAGAGAAAGCAGCAGGGAATTGAAGATGTGGAGAGGGGAAGCGGGAAGATTCTCATTTGAGATAAAAATATACTCCTTGCAATCTCTGAACACCCAAACACATGTGCACACACACTCACAGACACACACAGAGGAAACAGCCACAGTGGAAAAATAGAGGACAGAAAAGCTCAACTGACCCTGTATAAAACCAAGCCTGCAAAGAAATGACCCTGTACTCTGTGGGAAATTGAAAATAAAATTTCCCTAGAGGGATCAACAAAGGGCCCACAGTTACTGTAACTCTTACTCAGGCTATAAACCCAATAGCAGTACTTCATGGACACTAATTATCTGAACAATGGCAGGATTAGAAAGATAAAAAACTGAAGAAAAGGCAAAAAAAGTTGGGTAATTTGCCAGTGCAGCTTGTAAAAAAAGCTACAATAACTTGCGTATCACAGTAATCTGTATGCGTCAGATGTGAGCTGATGCAACATGGAAGACACACACGCAGAAATATTAGATAAAGCGTGATGATGTGCTTTTGACGGAAAAGAATAAAGAGCGTCACAGTTTCTTACAGTATGGCTGTTCATAAGGTTGTGCTGATTATGTCAAAAGTCTTTCATCTGTCGGTGGGTAAAAAAAAAAAAAGAAAAAAAAAGAAGAAGGAAAGAGCGCTTGCCAACTGCAGCACAAAATAATAGGGAATACATTAAAATAGCATCAATACACACTATCAGATATTGTTAGGAAAACCGAGAGCGTAAAATGAGGAGGCATCTCAACAGACTTGACAATCTCTCTCGGTCTCTCACCTTCTGTCAGCAGAAATAGAAGCTAACAGCAGACATGTAGGTTTATGTGTGTGTGTGTGTGTGTGTGTGTGTGTGCCACCTTGTCTACAGGAACAAAATAATAGGCAAGAAATGAAAAAAGCTGCGAGACAGCTGTTCTATCAAGCCCAGATAAACACTGCAGATTCCTCCTCATCAGTGGTGGCGGTTCACTTCTGTGGCAGAAGTTATGTTCAACTATGAAAACTTCATCATTAACTGACACATGACTCAACCCTAACCTAACCCTACACATTAAACTGAATGACAGGCAGTCGTTAAGGAGAGAAAACCGTGGCTTTGCTGAAGTGTGAAGCCTGATGTGTGTGTCTCTCACTTCCCAGCGTTGGTCACATGCTGGCAGGCAGATGGGTTTCTTGGTCTAACTTCAGTGACCAGGTCAGCAGCCACAAAGAAGGAGGGTCTCTGAGTCACATCACACACAGTCCTCCGCTGAACGTCGGCGTTTGCCTTTTCACAGTCTGACGGCCACCACACATGCTCCTGCCCTGCCCACGCACAGAGGTGCTACCTGGAAAGACAAGAAAGAACAACACAAGAATAAAGGTCACAGCTGGATACTAAAAGGTGCAGGAACAGACTGGCTAGAACTATAAATCAGTCCTGTCAAATCCTGCCATTTTTATGTTTTCAGCTGAGTCACAGTTGAGGCTATGGGCTTTTGTAAACCTGTTGGATTTAGTCAATACTACAGCCATCAACAAAAACCTTAAAGCATGTATAATTAACATTCTTCTAGCAACAGTGTCCCAAATGACTATGTGGGATGATTAATAGTTCCCTTGCATTGATGAATCTATAGTTGCCACCTGGCTGCAGTTTCCTTTTGCTTTATGCAGCTTTATAGTGTGTTTACATTGTGTTTTTGGCCATTTACTCTTCTAGGTTCTCCCATAGTGTTTTTGGCCCTAAAAACTCACACACAGTGAATAGCTGGTAAACATAGTGGGGCATTTAGGAGCCAATAAGAGAGATATTTCCATCAGGAGTTGGCGGAGACCAAAAACAGAATATTGGAATTACATTTGGCAACTGGACACAAACATGACTCCAAATAAATGCTAAGGTTGCTCAATGTCTGCCTGATGTGTAAATAAGCAACTGTTTGCTAAAAAGGTCATCATACCAACTAAAGATGTTGAGGGGCCAAAAAAAGTTATTGTAGGCTTAAAGTGCTCAGATAAAATGGAAATTTGAACATCTGTATTTCAGTGACCACTGGCCAAATGCATATACTGATAAAGCTGATATGATAGGACAGAAAGCTCCAGAACAACAACTAAATGGACCTTGAGGTGAGAATGCTTTGCCAAATGTTGTTTCCAAAGGTTAAGAATGAGATTTGAAACTCAGTTAGCCAACTGGAGGGAATGGATCATTATGTGAATGTAGGACATGGACAACATGGATATTTGCCGCTAGTTTTGACCTCATCACTCCCCGCAAGGACACTTCAGCCCAGCAGGGAGTGGGGAGTGACGAGGATCCTTTGGCTCTAAGGGAAGCTTTGCGCCTTTTGTGGTTGTCTAGTCCTGTTAGTTTTTGTAGACAAAGATAGCCAAAGCTGCCTGTCAGTCACCTAATTTTAAACATGAGCTTACCGCCCACGTTATCTGTCTCGGAAAGATTGACAGATTTGTGCTAAAGCAAGCAGGGGAAGTGTTGCTACTAGGACGGGACAGACAAGCCATCCCTTGGCTTGTTTGTTTCCCTGTCTGACAATGAACAGAGGACACATTTAATGGTCTCAACGTGTCCCCTCACATCTCAGTCAGTCCTCTTCCCTCTGTGTCAGTTTGAGCGCTCTCTGTATCTGCCCACCTACACCCCCTCCTGTTCTCAGCATGGTGTGTGTCTCCAAAATAGCAGATTTCCAGCGACTTTGGTAGAAAATCCTCCGGGGCTATGCAGGAGATGAGGTATAAACTGAAGTGTGATATGCTTCTGTTGAATGAGATCGTTCAACTTTGGAACAGTCCCCCTCTTTCCCTTACTGCTGCTGCAGCAAGGACAATATTAGCATGAGGAAAACACACATTTACATAACAATGAAAACATGCCAAGATACATGGGAGAGGAGCTGGAAGAAGGTCAAACTGAGATCATGTGTTTATATAACAACTTTATTAGTGTACACCATGATTTATTACTTGTTTTTACTGAACTAGAGTCAAAGTGTGTATTTACATATGAGCAAGTACATATAAATCTGCATGTGTGTACTATAAGAGAGAGGAGTTTATTAGATTGTACCGGCTCCTTCCGTGTGCGTGTGTATTGCTTTTGGGTGTGTACCTGTGTCCACTCATTTGTCTGAGGGTCGTAGGCTTCTACAGTATTGAGATACACCTGCCCGTCATAACCTCCCACTGCATAGAGGCGGTCGCCAAGAAGACAAACACCAACGGCATCTCTGCTGATGCTCATGGGGGCGACTGCCGTCCACACGTCTGTCTGAGGGTCATACCTGTACACACACACACACACACACACACGCACGCGCACACACACGCGCACACACATGCGCGCACACACACACACACGCACGCACACACACACACACACACACACACACACAAACAGGTTCAAACAACACACAAAGTGAAAGAAATTAAACTAAAGTAAGCTTTTATTCCCAACCATGGTCCATTGTTCAACATTGTTGGGGATAAAGACTGGAAGCAGGGGAAGCATGTCTGTTTTCTGTATATGCCCCATTTAAACAAATGAGATACACTGTATAAATTAAGTGTATTTTTGATTTATTAATTATTAATGAATTACCTTAATGCTATGCTAAGCTAACCATGTCCTTACTCCTGCTCAGAACATACACTGACAGAGTGGTATCAATCTTCGCATCTAATTCTAAAAATAAAATTGAAAAATTACAATATTGAACTATTCCTTTAAAGCCACTATTGAAAAAGGTTGGTGCCCTGACAATATCAAAAATGATACTGTGGCAAACAGCAACATGCTGCTAACCCCCTCCCTAATTTCACCAGGACTGTCCCTTTTTTTCTATAAACAAAAACATAATCAATATAATTCAAAAGACACTACAAATATGAGTCATTCCAGTATTGGAGGACATAATGGCTTCCAAATTCCTGAAAAATAAACCTTCACTTCTGCTACATTCTACTCATTCTTTTGGAAAACTGTTTGATGATGTCAAGTCCAGCATATCATGTGATTCACTGCTTTCTTCTTCTTCTACCGTGCTAAAAAGGTTATGGTAACAGGGTTGCGTCCATGTTGGGGGACACATGTTCCATGAATAATAATTATTATTTGAAATATTATTTTTATTAAAACAAATGTTCCCACAGCTACAAGAGACAGCAATGAAACAAATAATACCAAAAAAATGAAATTTAAATTTCATTTTAACTGTTTTATTTGAGATTCAATTTGGTCATTAGGGGGAAGGGACAAGAGAAAAATGGCATTTTAGGGGGTACTCCAGACTTATTTGGTATTTTTAAAACTATTTTCAAGCATTCTTTTCTTTTAGTTTTTTTAGATTTGCTCTCAGAACAAGTAAATTTACTCAGAAACTGCATGTTTTATTATTTTGTATGTGGCTTATTTAAAATTTGATGGGTGGGACGTAAAATGTCCTCCAATTCTGGAATGACCCATATACATCAGTTACATCAAATACTACAAATCAACCCATACACTCAGTACACACAGACTCACCTCTCCACACAGTCACTTAGCCGAGATGCAAGGGATGAGGCCGGAGCATCATGACCTCCGATGGCGTAGAGGAAACCATGCCATGTGGCCACACCAACACCTCCACGCCTTTTAGCCATAGGAGCACAACCACTCCACCTGCAGATCGAAGTTGTAACCATCAGAAAGAAGAAGAGAAAAAAAAGTCTGGAACATAATATCTTCCACAGTATGCTCTGTTATTTTGAACAGAAAATTATTTGCCACAGGCCAATAAGAGCCTGGTCTCGGCCCTTCCGGTGAAGACCATAATGAATGTACTTGATAGGCAGAAGCTGTTTGAATGTGGTCTATTCTAACATCCTGAGAGGGTTAGCTGTCTCATTCGATCTGTGGATAAACAACCTTAGACGCACAAATGCGCCTCACTAGAATGAACAGCAGACAGGAAATAAAGCAGGAGACGGCAGTTAATTCTGGTCAAATGAAGTCCCTCGTCTCTGACCTGTTGGTGTGGGGGTCGAAACACTCCACTGAGCGCAGGCAGGACGAGCCATCACGACCTCCTACTGCATACAACCTGAGGAAGACAGAAGATGGTGTTATCCCTGTGGACACACACTGTGCACTTTTCTGGACTCTGGAAGTCCGCTTTCAATTTAGTGACACTGAAACAGATGGTATAAGGGTGGTGCAGCATTCGGGGACAAAGTGAGTTGAGCAAAATCAATCAGGCAACGCTCTTGGGACATCACAACCCGAGCAGTCACTCAGTGTGTGTGTGTGTGTGTGCGCGCGCGTGTGTGTGTACACCCATGGATGTGGAGCTGGGAGGGCGAAGAAAGAAGTGCATCAGAACCCGTCAAGCAAGTAATGAGCTCCATCAGGAAAAGAGCCCAGAGAATACACAACACACGTGCACACGCACCCGCACAGACGCACGCACACACACACACACACACACACACACACACACATAGACACAAACACACACGCACGCACGCACACACACACACACACACACACACACACACAATACTGTTGGGCATGCTTAGCCAAATCAGTTGTTTCTGTATTAATTAGCATCTATAAAGCCTTCCTCTGTAGCGTCTCTCTGAGGCACTGAATAATAAAAACAACGGTGAAATATTCTAATAAATTCCACTGTTGGCTGCTGGAGAATTCTGGGGCAAGTGAGGAGATTCAAGTACTGAACTTATCAAATCCCACTTTTAATATGTGCATTTGCGCCGGATGACTGTGTGTGCCAGCTGTGTGACTCGGAGTATTGTCACAATTTCCATTGCTGTTTGATATTGCAGTTTGTCTGTGCAGGAGAGGAAACATTTTGCAGAGCAGTTGCAGTAACATAACATTTCTTCTGTCGCTTTCATCTTCCAAACAGATGCACAACAAATTCATAGTTTTTCTCCACTGGATAAAAAGCTGAGTTGCTTCTTGCGGCACCAACACTCTTTGGTTTCAAGCCGATGAAAATTGTTTTCCATCATCTCTGCTCTCCAAACCACAAGCACTGGCTTGATTAATTGACTGTTTTTATGATATGCAGAGGCTATGCACTATAATGAGCAACATACAAACGACACTCTTTAATTTCAGTGAGTTTTTTGTGTATTTTCTAGTACAAATTGCCAACAAGTGCATGCAAAGCAACTTGCAATAAGTGCATGCAGCATTCATAGGAAAAGGGATGTCAACCAACAATGTCCCAAACAAACAACAAAAAACATATTCAGTGCTACAGGACATGGACTAACACTGAATCTTTGACTTGGATATAGTGAAACAATATGTGAGCTCACTTACTTGCCATTGAGTACAGCTACTCCCACTGTGCTTCTGGGTGTAGCCATACTTGCAACAAAGCTCCACTGGCGAGCTTGTGGGTCCCACCTAGTGAAAATGATGCAAACAACGTCTTAGTCATACACATGAAAAAACTAATCTGAACAACTGAAGATTTTCCAACAAAGTGATGAAACATTCATTTAATAAATTGTGTTTTCACATCACTGTATTTTTCAGCAGCAGCGTGTCTTCAAAAACAGTGCCTGTGTTGCTTAAGATGATCCACAGAAGCCGCTTTTATTTAAACTACTTTCAACTGAAAAAATAGTCCCTATGAACTGTTGCCTCATTGTATTGGAATGGAGATGGATTTCAAAAGTTAGTATCTCTACAGCTTGTCAAATAAAACCAAAACTAAGTAAACCAAAACCTTTTTTCAGTCTATCAAGTGCAAAGGTGTTCAGTAAAGAACTTGTTCCTCTACTGGGAAAAAACAAAAGAGAAGTGTAACAGAGTAAATAACAGAATAAAATAGCTGTGAGATGTATCCTCTTACCTTTCCACTGTGCTGAGGTAGCTCCAGCCATCATGTCCACCTACTGCGTACATGGGACCCTCGAGGACGGCTACACCTGCAATACACAATCAAACATGCATGATTAAATGGCAGCTAACCAAAACACTATCGGACAAGCTCATAAAACCACACACGTTTAGCACAACAGTGTGAGGGTTTTTTTTGGGGTATGTGTGTGTGCAACCACACCAAAGGCATTAGGCATACAGAGTTAGCAGCATGTTGACACCTCCATACGCAAGGGATTTATCTGCCAGAACATCTGTGGTGCCAGATGTGTGTTTCAATCCCCACCTCCCTTCACACACACATGCACACATTTATAAAAACAACGAAGCACCAGCACAGCACGCCTCATCAAATTTTGTCATTGTAATAGCTGGCTTGCACAGTGAGTGGGGAGACTGTCCTCCAAACAGCACAACACAGGTTCAGTCCACCCTGCTGAAGTGCTCTTGAGCATGAATCACTTACTGCAGAAGTGCTGCTCTGTAGCTGAAACTGACTTTTGACCTCACTGTGTTTGGGGAGAAAAAACAATTTCAACCAAGAAAAAAATGTAATTCAACAAATAATAAACAAATGAAAATGTTTCTCCTTCCACCTCAGGCTAACACTAATCCACCTCTCCTAGCTCTTTTCAGTTTGTTGTGTATGTACAACTGAAATGTCAGCATTTCACATTTCTATACAAATAAGAAGCTCACCTAAGCCATGCCTGTGCGTGGACATGGGAGGCATGACGCTCCAGGTCTTGCTGTGCGGGTTGTAACACTCCACAGTGTTGAGGGTCTTGAGTCCGTCTCGGCCGCCCACCACATAGAGACGGCCGTCAAGGACTGCTACACCAAACTGCAGTCTCCGTCCGCTCATGGTGGCTACCTGCCTCCACGTGTCCCGACGCAGACAGTACTGTTCGATGCTGGTAGCACCTGGAGAAAACAACAGGAAGAGTAATGTCAAATAAAACTCAAAACTAATTTTGCACTATTGAACTGTCCAGCTGCATGAAGTTAGTGCCTGTGGCTACATCTGGCTCCAGTACTTCTATTTTTTTACCTCAGCAAAACTTTTTCTTTTTGTAATTTTGCTTCCCATAATACCTGGGATAAGTGCTCTTGAGATGTTGGTTTAAGGTAGGATGATACCACTTTCATTTTAGACTGTATTTGTGTGTAGAGACACAGAGCTGGCAAGCCATCCTGGATCAATGAGCTCTGTTTATAATGAGCTCCACTGAAGATGAGTTTTCTCATCATCACAAGATAAATAATAATTATGAGATGGTTGTTCCATTGAGCCATAATTAAGATAAAATGTTAGTGAATTTTCTGTTCTTTAATTAAACATCCTGTTGCTTCAGGGTCTAACAATAGGGCTGCAGCTAATGATGTTTTCATTATCGATTCCTGTGAACATTTATTTTCTTATATATTATACAAGAAAATCTATATGTAATGTCTGGTTGTGTGTGGTTATGTGCAAGCGAATGTTCTACCTTTTGTAGCATCCATGCCCCCGACAGCGAACATGGCCCCAACGGTGGCCTTGCGGGGACGGGTGCGAGGACTCTGAAGCAGGGGCCGGCGCTGAGGCAAGAGGTGATACTTCATCCCCTCCATCAGCAGCCGCTGGCACTCCATACTGTCCCGGAGCAGAGGGTTGGATTCTAGGTCGGCCAAGAACTACACACATATAAAAAGAAAAAACAAAAAACACACACACAGGGACATGTGACGACTGCTATCAACAAGGAGCTGAAACAAAAGCAGTGCCCGCGTGTGTACTGCGAGTGTGGGTTACAATGTTATCGCTGATTGTGGAGGTCTGAGGGTCGAAAGAAAGCTGTTCTCTCATTGATTGAGAGATTAGATCAGATCAGACCTGCAGCCATTAGTGCTTGCACACACACATACACAAGAGCACACACACACCGATCATCTGACACACCAGAGAACTAATCTGTCCTCAGCATCTCATCAGCTTTCTAGACCATACCCTCTAACCTCATCTATGATAACACACACACAGAGCCAGGGGCTACAGCATGAAGCACTTCAATCCACCAGTCTGTTCCTTAAAAAACATCCATAGGAAATCACTGCCTGTGAATGAGGCAGGGTGGTGAGAAGCAAGTTTTCCCTGAGGGCAAGAAGGCATGAATTACATGATTTACATTTAGATAGCTGTGTGTTTGTGTGTGTTTGTGTGTGTGTGTGTGTGTGTGTGTGTGTGTGTGTGTGTGTGTGTGTGTTAACAGATAGAAAGCAGTCAAGGTTCCACAGGAGACCCTTTTTAGAAAAGTCATTTGAAGTTTCCAAACTGTGTATACACAGCCTGCACGTATGTGTGTGATGGCTGAATGGGAGTCAGCGGGGTGACGTTCAGAAATGGCTGCTAACATTCAATCACACAGTATAATAAGTATAATGGAGGACATTTGATAAGAGAGAAAAAAGATGTTAATTTATTTTTACACCCTCTTTTTTCCTGCTCGCCGCCATAATTCCCACAAACCGACACAAAAAGACAAGATTTGGCCTAAATAATTCAATTTGGTCACTGAATATAAAATCAATTTCCCCAGCCAGACGTGGAGAGTGTAAAGCAAGCATGGTAAATGGATAAGCAGCTTACACGCCAGGGTGAAGCCACGCTTCCATTGCATACAATCATCGGGGGACAAATTAGGGTGAACCCTATTTCGGCATTCACTTGTGTGTGCGTGTGTGATAAAGAAGGACAGAGATAGAAAACCGTGTTTGTCCTCTCCTGTGCTATTTATCCATCACGCTGTGAAGGATTGAATGTGGAGGGCGAGATAAGGCTGAATCCTGCAGGCGTCCCACCTTCCCCTCTCCGTCCTCTCTTTACCTCACAGTGGGCAGAGAGAAAGTGGTGCTCTCTCCTCTCTGTTTCAGCTCACACTTAAAACAGACAGCATGGGCACTTCTGACAAACACACACACACACACACACTCCCATTTAGACGAAAACACACATCTCCCAGCTATGTATATTTTCATGCTTTCATCCCATCCAATTTCTCTTGCGAGACATGCTCATACCAGCATCTACCTGTCTTCACCTTGACTTTTTATGAACACCATCTCCACTAAGTGTATACATAACCACACACACACAGAGTCATGTTTCCATCACTTCAGAGGACATTGTATTGAATTACATTCATGTCCTGGAGACTTACTCTAACCCTAACCTTAACCAAAGTCGTCACCCTAAAATCTAATAATTTATCTTATGGGGACTTGTGTTTTGTCCCCATAAGGAAGGAAGGCGAGTCCCCATAATGTGACTGTGTAAACTGATTTATGTCCCCACAACATGAGTAATACGTAGCCACACACACAAACAATACACAACTAATGGTTGTTTAATCATAAGTCAATTTAGTTGGATGGCAATACCAGTCTGTTGGTTACTTACATTCATGGTCCCCAGAGGATGAAGGAGGATGTGATCCACTCACTTTTCCTCTAACACCATTATCAAAACTATTTATTCCCATCAGCCTCAGATGTATGTTGTGCTCAGTGCTAATGCTGACTTTTGACACTTGTGCTATTTGTAAATACGAGCAAGTACGCAAACATTCTAAATTAAAATGACGACCATGGTAAACATTACACCTGTTAAATACTCACATGTTAGCATTGCAGCTGTAATCATGCTAGCACTGAGAAAATAATCAGTAGATTAATCAACAACTGTTGATGAAGATACCCACACATACTTGTGCCTTGTAAATCCGTCCGACAAACAGCCCACAGATGCTCCTCTGAGAAGATTAGACCCAGTGTGTGTGTGTGTGACAGTGATGATGAGGAAAAGGGATTAAAGGTATTAATTTGGTGCATTGACATCCTCTTGATGAGTAATTGCATGGCGGCCTAGATAGAGAGCTGACTAATTGGTTGATGAATATTGATCGGTTGTCTGTGTGATGTTTATACGTCGTTTTATTGGCATTTCACAGCTCACGAGGTTGCTGAATGTTAATTTGTTTGTCAGTTTAGCATGACGGCAGTGGTGGTGGTGGTGGTGGCGGCGATACGCTGTCAAAGGTTGAATTGACCCTCAGCTGCATGTCTGTCTTGTCAGCCCTCTCTCTGCTCCAGTGCTGTTCCGCTGCTTTACCTCTCTGCCATCCATCTTCTCCCCGATTACATGTTACAGCTACTTGTGATTTCAGCTGACCAGGGCCAAGCCATATATCTGACGTGTTCATAGTGTCTGTACCACACAAGTGCAAAACCTGGGAGATGTATAGATGCAGGCAGAGACGATGAGGACACAAGCAGAGTTTTATCGCCACAGTTTCTATATATATACTCAGGGAAATGACTGATGAGGGAGCCGAGGAAAACGAATAATTTAGATGCGGTTAAGTGAGATATCACGCTTAATCAGAGTTTAAACGTGTGTGTGCGGGCGTGTTTGTGTTTGTGAGTGCATCCAACGCCGTGGGCAAAACTGAGGCTCTGCCTAGCATATAAACTTCTCAGTATCATGTTACCAGTCAAGATACTGTGCTACATGAGCTAGAAAGAGGATGAGCAGAGGAGAAAGAGCATGGATACACACACACACACACACACACACACATAACCAGACACACACAAACACACACACCTGACAAATTAATGGTCGTGATCTACGGTTAGTGTAATGGCTATAGTCTCCCTAATTGCCTTAAGAGGGTAGTGAGTGGAAAATGACCGGCAGATCATCAGGAGGAAGACTAATAGAAACTCTTGCCCCACACTTACTTACACACATATTAGGATGTCAACAACTTTGATAAAGCTCTAAACGCCCGATATTTATGGGGTAAAGTTTAAAATTGTGCTGACTGATGCGGCGCACCATGAAAAATAAACAACAACCTCATGAACATGAGTAGACAACTAAAGTGCTCTTGTTAATGTATGTAATTAATCTAAAGCATTGTACAGATTCATTATTGCTTGTTCATCTGATTTAAGAGCTCGAGAGAGAAAAAAGAGACGACAGGGAAGTGACAGAGGAAAAAGGAAAAGATGCAGAAACACAGAGGGAGACAGTGGAGAATGGAGTGACGCTGACATTAAACTGTTTAATGACTCTTTACTTTATTATTATTTATAATAACAGGAATGTATCAAACACCAAACTGGTATCAGTGTGAGTATTAACCTAACAAGTGAAGCAGGTATCAGACATGATGGGTCCAGTCTACATTAAAATAGTTTCTTTGTCAATATCATTTTAAAACTCAGTGCTTCCTCTATCAGTTACGCTCAGTCATGACCGGCTGCTGACTCAGTTTTCAGTGCCACAGCAAATCCTGACCTCAAATCCTCGCTCCACTTGTGTCTTGTTATTCCAATGATTTTGATGCAGTGAGATATGAGGAATTTGAAATCTATAAAAGGACAGTACTGGGGAAGAGAAGTGGTTGGATAGGTGTATCCCAGATTATTAAACCTACAATAACTGTTAGCAATGTTGCTGGAGCAACAGAAACAAACAGTGAACGCACCACTGACATATCACCTCTTAGTTATAAGTTGCTGTGTCTGCCTGCTGTTGCAGTGGGTTTTTTAGAGCTTTTCACTTCTACTGTGCCCAAAATTATCATTATGAGCAACTCCTTTCAGATCGTTTTCATCTCATATTTTACAGAAGATATTGATTAAATAAGGCAATTACAACAGTACGACAGGTGCCATTGCAGCTCTCACCTGTGGCTGCAGCAGTGGCAGTCGGATGTGAGCCAGCAGCAAGGGTAGGTGACGTTCCCGTGTGGCGGCATCATGACCGACCCATGTCAGCAAAGAGGTCACCACGGTTTCCTCATCTGGCACGTTGACATCGTCAGATGTGAGCAGCCTCTCCATCTCCTCCACTGGGAGCAACAGGAACTCTTGGCCTCCCACCACCTCTAAGAAGTGCTCCTGGTGGACAGAGAGATGAGATTACAAGAGTAAGGCCGAATGAGTAATGAACTGCAGATGAAAGAAGAGTGATACGGGGAAAAAACAATCGGAAGATATGAGTGGTGAGAGGAAAGAGATGGAGGGCTGGAAGGAGAGGGAAAAAAGGAAGGAAATGAAGGCTTGAGAAAGGTCAGAGGAAGATAGATGAAAAGCTGGAGAAAAAAAGGGTCTGGCTGAGAAAAGGTTGGAGTGGTTTAGTGGTATAAGGCTGTTTGAGAAATAGAGACTTGAGCGTCAACTGATCATTTTCATTTTCGATTAACATGCTAATTATTTTCTAAACTAATTCATATTTTGGTCTATAAAACATCACAAACTCTTCTTTGAGTTGCTCTCTTTGCCCAGCAAACAGTCCAAAACTGTCCAAAAAACAACAAAAATAAACAATCACAGCAAATAAACAGAGAAGTCAAATATTTGCAATGCTTGTTTGAAAAATGTTTTTTTCATTTGTTCTTAAAACCTTTATTTAATTTCAAAGAGTCATTGAGGACATGTCCTCATTTCCAATTTAGTCGACAGTAAGTCGAAGTTATCACAGAATAAAATACACCCAAATACACCAAAAATAATTAGCAAGAAAATAAACAAACAACAAGAGAACACAGTTCAACAGTCATGTTCAAGGGCAGAACAGTTTGTAATAATGGTTTTAAATTGCCCTACAGGTACAATTGTGTTAAGTTTTAATGGGTGCTGTAAAATGTTCCAAGTGTGTGCAGCACAAAAACTAAAAGGCAGTAAAAGCAGCATTAGCCAATTACTTGAACAGGTCGAATGGCATCTGTAGACCTGTTTAATAAAGAAATGATGTATGATGGCATGTTGCTATTGAGGGCTTTATAAATAAATCCAATGCCTGTCACATCTTATTGTTAGAGATGCCCACCCAACCTTTTGATACAAGATGCAACGATGAGTAGAAAAACTTTCAGCAGTGATTAATCTTGACAATGAAAGTGGGTAGAAATAAAAACTAAATACCTAAACATTAAAGAGACCAGAGCACAATCAAAACTTGTGATATACACACATTGCGCTCAGTAATAAATGGTAATATTAGTTGTTGTAGCTATTATCGACATGTCTTCTTATTTCTCATTTGTGTTTTTTAAAATGTATTTATTTTGAAGGAAATATTATCTGTTGGAAATAGAAAAGGGGAAGAACATGTAACATGAATGTAATCTGATTCCAATATAAATAAAACATTTAAAATAAAAGACAAAAGAAAACAATCTTGCCTTCTCTATCCCCAGTCAATGGTATAGCTCCTACACACTGTAATCCTGTGAGCTGTGTATGTGTGTGACCAAGTGTGTGTGAGAGTAAATTACAGACACAAGCAGACAGTTAAAGCCAGATACAACCACATACCCCAGATTAAAGTTTAACAGTAATCCACTTAGAGAGAGAAACAGAGAGAAAGCGAGAAAGGAAGAAAGAGAGGAACATTGACACTGACAGACAGAGTCACAGAGGGAGGCAGGGTGAAAAACAAAAAGGCACGTAAAGATAAGAGAGAACAAGAAAAGAAAAAGAATAATCAAGTCGATGGAGGAGCTATTTCACAGTCACCATAGCAACCATGTGCTGAAAACAGCCATTGCGGCGATAATGGTGTGTGGTACGTTGAGGAACCAATTTGTTATCAAGAATAACATCAAGGCTGGAAAAATGACCAAAACCTCACCAGGGAAAAGAGAGGACTAGTTATGAAAGAGAGGCTGTTCATTGTTCTTACATGAATCGTTAAAAACAGCACCTGTGGTCCATGTGAATCTACATCATCATCTTCAGATCCATATTTTAATTCATTTTCTTATAGTGGCTATATACGGTTGCAGGAAGTGTACCCACCATGGTGTAGGCGTGAGCGGCCCGCTGCAGGTCGTGGCAGCCCTGAGCGTCGGCGTAGGAGCGGATACCCAGACAGTTGGAGGGGTGGAGCTGCTTCATGAGGAACGAGCAGCAGGCCTGGACCACGGACGACAACTGTAGCAGGCAGGAGGCCGACAGCAGAGACTCGATGGTGTCCTCCCTCAACTCAAGACGGCCTGGACGACAACACAGGAGATGGAAAAGTAGCAATGGCAACATGTTGAAGTGTGTAAGATGTTCTATTCAAAAGGTTTTGAGATCAAGAGTAACAGCGCCATCAACTCAAGGAACTGGTCAAGAAAATTTCTTATAGAACCGAGACCAAAATGACTCCATTTAGGCAGCACGGAAAACATGGCATCACATTCACATATCCACATTCATGTCGTCGAACGTGACACCAGAACCAAAAAACAGAAAGGCAATCTTATCTCATCTCAATCGCTTATTTTCACTGGGGTTACCCATGTTAAAAAAAAACCCTGCATTTCACCGCTAATTTTGTAAAAATGGTATAAGATTAATTCCTTTGTTGCATGCGTACACAGGAGGTGTTTCAGTCGTTTTAGTTGTCCGTCTGATGGCAAAAATATGCTTCTGTGTTAATCAAAACAGCTGTTTACACATGCCATGTAAAGCCTTGTGTGTGCCCCCCCCCCCCCCAACAAGTGTATTTTCACACATTAAGTTTCCTACAGTGACTGTGTGTTGGTCTCTGATACAGCCTAACCATGGGTCAGCTACACTCAATACTGTGTGTGAAATGTGTGTAGATGAAGACGGAGCAAAGAAGCTGCTGCTCTCCTAACGTGCTGCTCACACTACGTCACAGTGTAAGAAACAAGTATGCTCTTATAAAATCCAAAATCTTGAAATATTATAAGTAGCTAAAAGTTTAACTTCACTTCACAGTACATCACCATATGTGACGGTAAGAACAGAATTTTTTTTCTGATAAAGGAGATTAGTGTGTACCTGTGTATGCATACTGCACCAGGACCCACAATGCATCAGGGTCTACTCCTTCCATCTTCACCTCGTCCTGCTTGGCCTCCCTGACATCGCTGGTGAACATGGCCGCAAAGTAGTCTGACACGGAGGAGAGGACGAGCCTGTGAGGGTGAGCGAGAGGCATCAGTCAGAGAGGATGGACAGCTGTAAAGGAGGAACAGAATACTTTGACCTTGCCGACAGGACGATTCTGGACTGACAGAGAGAAGCTGCAGCCTGGAAATGATGACACGACATTATCATCCTGGAAATATATCACAGAGTAGACGCGCATGCAAGTCACATTAGAGGCATCAGTATGCTCAAATGAAGTGCTTGTTGGATGATCGAACAGCGTCTGAACCCCCCCTTTCCCTGATGCCTTTCCGACATCAGAACTGGGGTGGAGGGGCTGCGTCCAACAAATTCTTTCCAAAACCTGTAATCCAACATTCACGCCCACTTCATGCAGCGATTGGCCAGCTGTATGGAGGGAAGAAAGTACAACCCTGATTTAAAAAAAGTCTTCTGTGGGATGTATTTAAAAGGCAATCACGTCTTTCTTTCTTCTTCTTTATTTCACCCTGCCTTTGAGTGTGACCATTCACTATACTTGCCGTCAGTTGTCGGACAATATGCTGTACATGTCGTAGTTACTACTGACCTGTAGGTGTCATTTAAAAGTGGTCTGCAAATTGCAAATGTATCCCGACGCAGACCCGTTGGTAAGCGGAACATGAATTGTCAACCGTGTGTGTATTCTTAGTTTATGGAAAGTCTGCAGTTGCATGATGATGACAACGCATATGTTTTCTGCTATGACCTACATTTGACCAATAATGTGCCAGAGTGGAAGTTCTGAACTACAAACAGAGGTGAACAGTAGACTTTCGGAAAGTATAGCTCAAAAGTGTCAAAAATTAGCTAAAGCTAAAGCTAAAATAAGTAACCACACCAGACAAGTTGGAGCCAACAGAGACCAGCATAAGGTCGCGTCTTGTAGTTCTGTGGTTTTTAGAGCATAAAACTGAAAGCTTCACACCATCTTACTAAGGGGCACAGACATTTTTTCCCGCTCATTCAAAGACTTGATTTTTCTTTCTTCATTTCATATTCTATACATCTGCTTGTTGTTAGATAGGCTTAGATATAGACTTAAGCCCATTTTAGATCCTTTTTTTCTGAAGGCAATTTAACATGTGGGTCTCATGTCTGAATGAGCACCTTGATCTCTTCTAGACATTCAACACAGCATAAGGCTGATTCAAATGCTGTCAGAATAGCATAAAGGCTGTTGAGGGACAAGGTAAAACACGCAGATAGAAAGAGATATGCCCATTTTATAATGTTACTGCCCTCTATCTCTCCAAACAGCGACACTAGACCAGAGTAATGAAGAGCAGTAAATAAATGGACTGCAATTATTACTGTGGTAGAGGCCAAAAAAAGTCCTACACATATGCACTCCAGATATAATTAAAATCACTCATTATTGCATGTGATATTAAATATTAAATTGCCTGATTTCCCCTAAAGAAATATAATACCCTCCTAATGGGGCTCATCTTGTGTACTCCTATCTCTGAAGAGAAGTTGTTGGAAGAAAACTGTGCAAACAAAAGTCTGGCATGGGCCTGAGGCATCTCTACATGTTTGTGCAAAGTGAGCATATTGATGATCGAGAGCCTGATGCCCTCAGATGTTTAAATGCCTGATAGTCAAACTGCAGTGAAGCAGGTTTTCCCACAATAATAGCAAGTTTTTAATATCTGACATAGATTTTCAGAACTTGTGACAACAGAGAGATTGACCTGAACTCTTTCATTTGTTTGGGTTTATGGATTCTGAAACCAGCCAAACATTAGAAGATCTCTGAAGTATGTGAAACTAAAACTGATATTTGGAAAAGATGTTGGAGGAAATGGCACAATCTACACACAGATGCCATAAGGGCCTGGAGCTTTTCTCACAATAACACGAGGCAGTAACACATCTCCTGGCTTATAATAATAATAAGAAATAACATAAGGCTGTGCTGCTCAAAGGTCAGCACTGTAACGTAATTCCACTTATACAGTCTACAGAGATGTATTTTATGCCAAACCAGAGTAAAAAAATATTTTTTCTGTTCTCTATATTTTTCAAATCCCTGGTAAAACATGTCTTGTTATGTAAGAAAAACGACCACAGATCCACACAAAACAATTAAAGAAGAAGACACAACTCCGGCCAGATCAAGTCCTGGCATGCACTATAAAAGACGTGCCAATCCGTGCAGTCAGAGAGGAGATTATTCAATTTGCATGTGTCAATCACAGTCAGCTGAGCTCATGGACAAGTGGGAAAGAAAGAGAAAGAGAACGAGCGAGGAATGTGCTTAATGTAAGGTCAATGCAAAATTTAGAGGCAAGAGAGTCTGAGGAAGAAGATAGACAGTGTGGCATAATGGAGAGCAAGCCAGATGAAGGACAGAGAGGAATTATCATAAGGTCACTGGTGAAAAGACAGTTAATTAATTCCCCACCGCAACAATCCATTACCCTTTCATGTCACTGTGGAGTTAAACACACACAAACATAAAGGTATTAAAAAAGTAGCAGGAAACGCTCGCTATTTAATATTTCATGAGCAGTGCTTTTCCGTCTTTGCTCTTGGAGATGTCTTCGAAAATGAGGCGTTGGCTGTCTAATGTGTGCAAAATGACAGTGGCACATACAGCAGTCTGCAGATCACTGCAGGGCTCAGTAGATTTCATTTTCTTATCTAAACATGGCTGACGATAAGTGAACGGATCACGATAAATCTCACATCAGACCTCTGTTTGACAGCTATAAGAGCACATCTTCAAATGTAAAAAAAAAAAAAAAAAGGAATTGTCTTTTTAAAATTTTTGGATTTTCTGCTCCCACTCTGGTGTGTTTGTGTGTCCGTGTGTGTGTTGGCCAACAGACGTGGATGTGCATGTGTGTATTCAATGTGTATGTGTTATGCACATGTGTATAATCTCATTACTGAGGGTGACACTGGGACCTTGACAGATAGCCTGAAGCAGAGAAGAGCAGTGTGTGTGTGTGTGTGTGTGTGTGTGTGTGTGTGTGTGTGTGTGTGTGTGTGTGTGTGTGTGTGTTACAGACAAAGATGTCAAAATACACTGTAGTCAGCAGGAAGTTGTTCTGCCAGCATTCTAGTCGGGTATCTCTTTCTTATCTGTCTCTCTCTCTCTCTCACGCACACACACACACACACAAACACACAATATTTTCACTCCTTAATTTTTCATGTGGCTCTCGGTCTGACTTGCAGTGAGTGACACAGGCTATATACAGCACTGGGTTATTTACACACAAATGCACCTTGCCGAAGACAGAGACATGGCAGGCAGCGTGTCACACTGTAATGGAAAGAGCAGCGAGTAGACAAAATGCCAGAGTGAAGAGAGCAGGAAACAGACGAGCTGGACTCGGGAAAGGAGGGCAAGAACTGGAACCTGAACGCCGAGTGTCTGTTTGTGTTTGAGCGTGGATGTGCTGCTGGGTGCTGAGATACAGTAATGGAAAAACAGAGAGGGGAAAACAACAGGAGGGCTGGTAGGAGAGACTTACTCAACTATTACAACTTCTCTCTACACATACAAATGAAGGTATAGGAGAGGTATGTTTTTCAGTCCATTGGTTGACATTTTTGTCCATGTTTTAATAGCTATTGCGCGGACTGCCATGAAAATTAGTGCATTCATGTTCCACAGAGGATGCTTGAAGCAGGGCAAAGTTTTCCCATATCCGGTAAAATATCTCTACAGCATGAGGTTAACGTGTGATTTTGAGTGAAATGTCTCAACAATCGAATGGATTACTATGAAATTTGGTTTGAATTCTTATAAAATCATATCATTCTTCCAACACTTTGGTGTGTGATCAACTTCCCCTCTACACAGCTGGACTTTGTGTTTATAGCTAATTAACAAATGCTGGCATGTTAAACTAAGACGGCTATTATATAATGTGACAAGCACTGTCACTGTGAATGTGAGCTTGCTGACGTTGGCATTTAGCCTAAGTGCAGCCTCACAGAGACTCAAGCTTAGCTTAACACTCACAAAAAATAATGGGCCCTAAATGCATACCTATTGATCTACAATAACAGCACACAAAAGTTACTGAACTGAACGCTATACTTACTAAAAGCAGTTAAGGTAGCACTCTTACAGAGGTGTACATATGGGGGTGCAAAAAATAGATTTGCAAGGTAATGTATTTTTGTAGGGTACAGCCCCTGAGAAAAAGATGTATAATTGTGCTCCACTTTTTTTAAACTACATATTGAGCTTAGGTTCTGCTCAAACTGCGCTGCTTGCAACAAACCCCACAAGAAATATGCAGCTATATACAGTACAAGTGGCCTATTCAGCATGTTTGTGTGTACATGTAAGACGGAGTGAGAGGGAGAGAAAGAGGGTGTATTTGTTTTGTTCCCAGAAAAGCGCTTTTATCCTACACATACAATAAATCAATTGCAAACAAAACAACCACTTTCAAACAAAGATGTCTTACTCCCACCCCCTCACTGGCTCACTCACACACACACACAACTTCAGATGCTGACACACGCTTTCACGTACACCATTAGGATTCTCATACAGCAGGGTCTTTTGTTTGTCACCATCTGTGCCTGGAGGACTAAATGAAATGAGGCAGAAGAGGAAGGCAGTGAGAGAAAAGGAGTCTTTCTGCTGCTGGAGGACCTCTCTTCTGTCTCATCCTTGTGCAGATGGACCCTGATGCGGCACCAGTGGCCACATGCCCAGAGAGCAACAGCGACAGAGCAGTGTAGTAGAGGCTCTGAGGTGGGCAACACAGTGTGTGTGTGTGTGTGTGTGTGTGTGTGTGTGTGTGTGTGTGTGTGTCTGATGCATGATTCAGAGGCTCAGTTGACTATGCGTGGCACAGAGAGCAGAGAGACTACAAAAATAAAAGGGACATCTGAGTGTGACTGTGGTTCTGCTGTGTGTGTGTGTGTGTGTGTGTGTATATGCATGTGTGTGTGTGAATGATTCTTTCCATTGTCGTGCGTGTGCAGGATGTGTCATCATGTCTGTCTGTGTGAGTGAACACGCATGTTTTCAGATGTGGTGATGAATGTGACATTGTTGCATGCAAGCTCATTATTCATAGACTCAGTGCGGCAGCTAATTATTATTTTCATTGTCAATTAATCTGCAAATGTCTTAAAGGTGCTAGATTTGTACCAACAGTTCAAAACACAAAGATTTACAATTTGCAGTGGTATGAGAAAGTAAAGCAAATCATGATATAAAATAAGCTGAAACTAGGATACAAATGGCAGTTTTGCTTGAAAAGTGAAACAACTCTAACAAATTTGCTGCAAATAGATTTTCCGCTGATCAACCATTAATTCTTTCAGCTCTAGATGGATTTATGTTTCATGGCACACCTGTATCTTCTATATAGACGAAGAGAACATGCATGCGTATGACATTGACATTTATAGTGTGCATGCGTCACAATGTGCTCAGCAAGATCTGGGAAGGAAGTGGCCAAGATAAACATCTGTTCCAAAGAAAAACATTTAACAATATAAAAAGTTACACTTCTAATTATATGTCTGCCTACATTTCCCCAAATACTGTAAAAGCATTTTTTGATGATTACAGTCATCATCTAATTCTGACATGAAAACACAAATATTACACGTTTTTGTTTTTACATTGGTATAGTGCTAAAATGAGCAGTTGAGAAAATGAATTCATTGCAATCTTGATAAATTGACTAAACGTGTTAAGTCATCCAACAACTAAAAGTGGCAAACTGCCTGGTTCCACCTTTTCAAATGTGAGGACCTGGTGCTTTTCTCTTTATGGGTTTTCGACTGTTCGACAGACAAAACATGCAACACGTCACCCACCAAGATGAAAATAAGGGATTTTTTGACTCTTTTTGGCCGAAGCAATAGATGAATTATATAAAACATAACTGAAATTAACTGATTAAGAGAATAACCATTAGTTGCAGCTCTAATGACATGCATCTCCTTCTTTGTGATGCATGTCTAGTGTCTCTTTGCTCTTACCTGTGTGCAGGTATCCTCCTGTCTCCAGCCACCAGCACGACATCACACAGCTGCCGGGACCTCAGGTAGCCCTCCATCTTGCGGAAGGTGACGTCGGCGTGGGACAGAGCGGTGAACATACACTCCTCTGGACATGCGCATGGCTCCATGGACACACACGAGGACAGTGTGGCACTGCTGTTGGACGTCCTGTGCGCGCACAGTGACATGCCGACAAAGACATAGTCGCACAAACACACGGACAAACAGACACAAAGAGAAGGAGACAGAGGCTTTGAGTGCATGTGTTGATGCTGATTCTCTTTTGTTCGAGACAAAGAGACAGATGTGTGGAGGGAGCTACACCAGCTGCTCTGTGTCTTCCATGTGCCGTCTCCTGTCTTTGTACCATTGCCTCACATGTATTCACTCTCCTTCGCTTTTCAGCAGGGTTACTGTATGTCGCCAGGAGCAGACAAAAGCTCTTTAATGGTCCAATTACTAGGGGTAAATGGCCAGATAAATTTAGCCCACTTAAAAGAGAAGCTGCCAATTAGATAGCTGTGGGAGCAGAGCCCATAGGATATGCAGTAATTTACTCTGTTCCCTAATGGCAACCAGTTTCCTTGTATCTATACCAACAATGGAAATGAAGCAGGGTTTGGACCAGGACGGCTTCAACATTCGATATCCACTGGAAGTGTTGAAGCCCAGAGCTGTTATGTCTTATTCTTCCATTCGGCACTGATGAGGTGTGTGAGTCGGTGTGGGCATGTGTGCTCGTCAAAGATAATCACCAAAGTATGGCTACCCTGTGAATCATCAGTCATCATGCCTCCCAAACCAGCATTTAATTTATGAGAGCCAGAGCTCTGCTTCCATTTTTAATTTAACAGCAGAAGTGGCAGGACCGGCCCTTCAGCACAAAGAGATAAGACATGAACTGATACTCCAAAGGATGAATCATTTCGACTCCGCAGTGTCATAACACTCTTTTAGGGACGTGGAAGGACATGTGTGTGTGGGTTTGTTGCAAACTGTCCTAAATCATAATTTTCCACACGCATATCCTCTCAGGAATAAACAGAGCAAAAGCAAGACAGAAATTCTAGGAAGACAATGAAAAATGTGGTTTGTGTATGCAACATGATTTTAAATGGAACGATTCAATTACCTAAAATAGTAAAATCTTGAAATCATTCTCATGTGTGTCCATCCTCTTTCTGGTCCAGGTCCTATTTGTACTTAGTATCACCTGAAGGTTGCTCATCATCTTCTCTGACCTATATTCTTTGTACATATTTGCAGTGTAGTTACCTAATATTGTCATTGCGTTAGAATGATACCTTTGTGTTTTCCAGTTAAAGGCTTTTTCTGTGAAGTTTTTCCTGATCTGATTGACAGCAACTTTAATCTATATATTTTTTTTAATAATGGATCACATGACGACATGAACCTACAGAGAATAATCACTCAACTCTGAAGTTCCCCTGAGCTCTATGCAGCATTTGAATGTCTTTCAGGGTTTTGATTTTCCGGCCCATAAATTCACTCTCCTTTCTCTCATGAATGTTGCTTTCAGATGCAGCATGCAGCTCTTATATGCAAATAATAAAGCTCTGATAACTCTAGCGTGCATGGCAGACAGCAAAGTTGGCAAAGTTAGCGCCTGATATTTCGCTCAGCAGTTGATAAAGACCAAAAACAGAGCAAAAAGAGAGTGAATATTGGACTATCACTCGCTAGGCAGCCATGCAGGACTCTAAATGAATGCTAATGTTGCTGCTTGTCTGCTGTTTGCTAATGAATTCACTACATCAACCTAAAAGGCAATAAAATGTCAAAGTTGCGTTTACAACCTCTTTCCGCTGCCCACAAATATCTAAAAAAAAAAAAAAAAAAAAAAAGCTATTAGAGGTTTAAAGCACTCTGAGGTAAATTTGTGATTCAGAGCTTATTGAATTTAAAAATAATCTCAGACACCATTAAAAAAAGTTATGAGAATGGTGGAAGTGGCGTCCACGGCATGTGTGTTCACGCACACATTCAGAGTGAGTGTGTGTGTGTGTGTGTGTGTGTGTGTGTGTGTGTGTGTGTGTGTGTGTGTGTGTGCACTGCAGCTGATGTTTCAGCCTCCCTCTGCCTCTGTCCTCTACACCTCTATATCTGCCTCCCGTCCCCACTTTTATATATTCAACTAATCCATCAGTCACTTCATTCCACCTCATCCCATCATCCCAACATCCATCTTTACCTCTGTTTTCTCTCTTCTCTATCCCACTCCAGCCCCCTAAGGAGGCTTTTTGGCTGCCTTTCCTGTCCTCTGGTGTGAGTGTGTGTGCATATGTGTGTATGTAGACGAATGGTGTGGCTAAATACTGCCAGAGGAGATGCCTTTGAAGTGGGGGAACGCTGCCTTCCAGTCCCCTTAATTGAGCCCGGCAGGCCCTCAACATGGACAGAGAGAGAGAGAGATAGAGAGAGAGGAGAAAGAGAGAGTGTGTCTGGGGCGAATCAACACCATGCAGCCAGATTTTTTAAACCCCTGCACCAGGCAAGGACACTCACACAACTGCCATTCAGTGTCTCTCTCCCTGCCTTCCTCTCTTTGACACTCACATTTGTACACACACACACACACACACACACACATACACACCCCTGTGATTAACTATCTAGCCTGATTAGCCTGTAGGCTAAAAGCTAATGCAAATTAAACTTAGTTCTGTTAACTGGTATACGACGTGATCATACAGCCACGGTGCCTGCCTGGTCACATGTTCCACCCTCCGTGACACACATACAAACGCTTTTGTTTCCCTAACACATTAGCAGGGGGGGAAGAAAACAGAGGGCAAATGAATGGACAAGGGTGGGCAGAGATGAACACGGGACACAGGGAGAGAAAGAGGGAGTAAGGGAAGCACACCAGGATTAAAGGGGAGGGGGAAGCTGGGTGGGGTGAGAAAGTAAAAAAAAGGGAAAGGAGGAGATCAGTGGAGTCGAGGCGAGCCTTCACCCACTCTGGGATTCTGTACGCGTCCCTTCCCATGATCCCATTTGGGATTCTGCCACTCGTGTTCTTGGAGTATCATACTGTACGCAGGAGCTCTCAGAGGGAGGGGATGAAAAGCATATAGAAAGACAAACACATACAAATCACAAAATATACATGCACAGAGCTGCACATGTATGCGGCAGATACTAATACTATCTATACTACTATATGTGAATGTCTGTATAAGACATCCAAAGCATGTGCAAGGACATGATTCTATCCATGCAAACTCAAAATCTGTTCAGATTCACATTAGAATTTCCTCTGTGTCTATGCTAATCAGGCTGGTGTGCGCATTACTATTAAGAAGAAGTAATTTCCTGTGTAAGCACTGCCAGACTTCCATCATCACTGAAGATATGACAACAATCCTTGCATAAGAATGGGTATTTATAAAACCAAATTTCTCTCCTGTCTCTTTCTTTCTGTCGCTCACAAACAAACATACACATTTGTTTCGAAAACAAATGGGGTGTAGGAAGAAACAGCATGAGACAGGAATTGATTTTAAAAATTACACCTGCATTTGCTCCCACTGAAAGCTGCTTTAAAAGTGTGTGTGTGTGTGTGTGTGTGTGTGTGTGTGTGTGTCCTATGAATCATTTATTTTTTCTGATGTGTGTCTTGGGAACACAGAGTATGATAGGAGGCTTTCAGATGCATCATTATGCCAGCATAGTAAACACACATAAACACACACACACACACACACACACACACACACACACACACACACACACACACACACACACACTCCACCTCTGTTTGCCGTTCTCCCTTTACTTCATCGCATTTACTGCTGCATCATAATAAAAACATAAATCTGGGAAGTCTGTGCAGATGCCCTTAAAGAGGAGTTATGATGCCCTAATTGCTTTGTTTTGCTGCTTCCATGGCAGCTATTAATTAAAATCCTTTTCACACTAATGCAGCACACTCCATCATGCATGTGCATGCAAACGCGCCGAGGATTGTGAAAGCTTGTGAATCGGTCAGTGGAACAAAACAATATAAATGTCAAGTGCAGGATGTAGCTACACATGTGGAGCTCAGCCCTGGAGTCATATTGTTAATTTGACTGAAAATCCCGCATTTACAAGAGCGTGCATGTATGTGTGTGTGTGTGTGTGTGCATCTTCTTACACAGTCTGCTTTGGTGAGGCCTCATTAGGAGGTTGAGGGGAGAAATCAGTGGACCACATGTTGTCCCAAAGGTACTCAGCCATCATTTTCTCTCTCCCTCTTTCTGTCTATCTGTACATAATAAGTAGCCCTCCACCACTGTATACTGCCTGAGCTCAGGAGGAGCACATTCACTGTTTCCTCCTGACACGTGTGCACCGGGAATGAGGAGTATGATGAAGTGACTTAATGCAACATGCAAACATGAAATGGAAGTAACATAGTGTAACATGCCTTTCAAAATGTTCCAGTCTGTTTTCAAAGTGCTTGTTTTGTGTCCAAAAATCAAAGACAGCTTATTTAGTTTAGTCTCACATGAAGCAAAGAAAATGAGCAAAATTCTAATTGAGAATGGCACCGATGATTGAAAAATGTAAACAACTGATTGATTATGAAAATCAGTGGTTTTGAATTAAGTTGAATTATTTTTCAAGCAGACACTTCCAGCTTCTTCAGGGAGAAGATGGGTCAGTGAATCCTCCATTTACTTTTCTTTATCACGAGTATGAGCACATTCACATTTGTGTGAACCAGTAATGAACTAAACTAGAAAACAGTGGTGAACTATAACAAAGCAGATTCATTCATCACATTTTAAAAAGCTGACTTTGACTTGCTCCAACTTTTTACGAGTGTGCGTGTTTTTCAGTCGGAGCTCCAGGATTCACTCAGACCTCCTCCTACCTGCAGGAGCTGGAGTCTGTTTCCGGGTGGTTGTTGTTGTTCTCCTCGGTGCCCGTCGCTCCCGCCGCCGCCGCCGCCGCCTCCTCCTCAGCGGGGGGTTCGGGCACCAGCTGGGGCACCGGAGCCTCACCGGGCGGCTCCATGCTCGTCACCGGCCGGGAGCGACGATGCGGCGGCGGGGAGACCCAGGACAGCGCGGCGGCGGAGCTCCGACACTCGGGCTGGCTGAAGGAGCGCGGGCAGGAGCTCCCCGTGGCTCCGGCCGCCGCTGCCCCCGGTCCGCCGCGACTCCCCGCCGGATCCGCAAACTTTCTGCTGCTGCCGTTACACAGGTTAGAGCCGGCGCTGCCGCTGGCCACCAGCCCGCCGTGACCCCCCGAGCCGGGGTTTGCGCCGCCGGGATTCGGGTTGCTACAGCCGCTAACTGAAGGTCCGTCCCCGGAGCTGCCGCCCGCTCTCCTCCCGGCGAAGTAGTCTCCCAGCGGCGGAGAGTGAGGCGGAGGGACGGCAGGGTGACCGAACCACCTCCATCGGATCCGGAGGATCTGCTTCACATCGAACTCCTTCCGCGACGAAGAGCCCGAGCCGCTGCTCGACATCCCGGGGCTCGACGGGAGGAAATGGCGGGGGGAGAGCCCGGTGCTCCGCCGAGAACACTGAACCGTATCAGAGACCCTCCCGGTAACCGAGACTGGAGAGAGCGAGCGGAATATACCGGAGTGGAGAGAGAGAGAGAGAGAGAGAGAGAGGGAAGGAGGGAGAGAGAGAGAGAGCGAGAGAGGGAGGGAGAGTGAGAGAGAGAGAGACAGACAGAGAGAGAGAGAGAGAGAGACAGGGAGGTCTACACAGAGTTTTAAGGTTGGTGCCAAAGCCTTTTCATGCACAAACCAAACCACAAACATTTGCCACAGGGACAATTTAATGTCCTGTTCCTGCCAAATAAAGCCTTGCAGACCACAGGCATGAGAGAGAGATGATCATTATTGTTATTATCATCATCATCATCATTCAACAGGCCAGACAATCAGTCAATAATACCAGTCAATCTGTTTGGCCCCTGTGTACAGCCTGGAGGACAAGAGGTTTCTCTTTGTTGAGCCGAAATATTAAACATGAAATGAAAGTCTACAGAGTGAAAAAAAAGTAAAAAAGTTTCCTAAGATTTTCTAAAATCCATCCTCAAATTGTTGTTTTTGTATACATAAAACAAATACAAGAAACACATTCTTAGGATTGAGAAAAGGAACAATGAATGTTTGCTTGAAAAATGAAAACAATTTGATCGATAATTGAAATGATTACAAATGAGTTTTCTGTCAATGGATTAATCGTTATTTTACATTATTTTTCAAGACACTCACACAGACAGTGTGAAGATGTGTTGCTTTTCTCTGTTTCATACATTTGCAAATTGAGCATGTATGGATTTAGGATTGTTGGCAGGACAAAACAAGAAGCTGAAGATGTCACCTTGTACTCTGGGAAATTGCATTTGACCTTTTTAAAATATTTTCTGACTCTTAATAGATCAAAGTATAATGCATTAATCAAGCTCACATAGAAAGGATATACATTTACTCACACAGCCACATGAAGTGGTGATTAGGCATATATCATTTTCTGGTTAAGGTCACAGTCTCCAGGGAATAAATATACATAAATGCAATGTCCTTCTATGAAAACATGTCCATAGTTTATATGCATTTGCCAGAGTGAGTGAACAGGCTACAGCAATCATTGCATGTTAATCAAATACTCTGAAATGTAATGAGGCGGTGGACACTTCCTCTTTATCATCTTCATTTCTTCCCTGTCTGCCTGTCTTCGCTCCCTCCTCCCACCACCTGTCTCTCTGCGAGTCTTATTGCCTCCAAACAATCACACCTTTGTTTAGAAACCTGGCTGCAATAAGCTGACGTGCCAATTTGTTGTTTGAGCAGATATTGAAAACAGAAAAATAACCGGTATTACTTGGAATCACCACAGCGGGGGACCTGAGTGTCCTTGAAAATGAAATTTCACTCCTCAGCACACAAACACGCACACCTCCTTATCCACCTTTTCCCTATTTCTCCCCAAACCATTGCTCTTTACCACCCATTACAACACTTCCCCCATCTATCTCTCCTTCACCTCCCTCTTCCCTCCATCTGCAATGCAGCAGCTATTCATAGACAGTAATGATCAGTGGGAGTGGGTCCTGTGGGAGCCATCCCATCCAGCCGCCCAGGGGCACCCAGCAGATCAGGCAGCCATTGCCTTCCGTGAACCCCCGGGGTGACCACAGGAGGAGCCGGAGCCACGGAGCCGGAACGCAGTGAGTTCTGGATGGAGTCCCACCAACAGGATGGGAGGGATGCTTTAGGAGCCCCACTCTAGCAAAAATCAATGAGTCAAACAGCCGAGGTCAGTTTGTGAATTACACGGGATGAGAGATGTGTTACTCATAAATTGGCCCCACAGACTGAAACAGTCAGGCCTGGAGACTCATTTTTTCCATAAATAAATGCTTGAAGGGAGCAGACAAAATTGGCCCGTTTAACTTTCACCGCTTTTGTTTGCCAGATTCTGAGAAACGCGGGGCTTTTCTTCGCTTCCAGGATGCACTGACAACTAAGAGCAGGGCCACCCCGCTGCTCTATCTGATCAATACTACAAAGTCAATAGGCACACAAGAAGAGTCTGCAAGGAGGCATGAAAACAAGCAGGAGCAGGATCATTAAGGCAGAGGAATAAGAGAAGGTCAGAGCAGAGGAGCAAGATGTCGCGCACCAGATTACACTTCTAGCTGAGGATGAGTTGGATATTTGGGTGAAACAAAGTGCTAATATACAACCTCACCTCAGACAGACTTTGTTATCATCTATTAAAGATGGAAACCACCCATGTGGCCAAATCCAAGGAGATTTTCAAATCAAGCAAATTTTCACATGTAATATGAAGAATGTTGTTTATGTGTTTATTGTCCTTGTGATATTCACATCATGTCTCTTCAATGAACTGATGTCTCTATTGAGCTAAGTCCCTGCAGAAGCTCAATGATTGAGAGCCTGTGGATGTATTAAATAGACCGTGCATGCTTCTTTTTCTTGTCAAAACTGCCAACTGAAATATTAATTTGTGCACCTGTCTTGCATATTGATCAACTGTCTTAATTCTTCTCTAAACATGAACTGCAACAGGAGACAGATTTGGCCACGTTCCCTGCTGCTGGTTTGTATCTTCCTGACAAGAGTGATAATATGTGATACATGATAATACATCAGCCTGAGATTTGGGAAAAGTGAATAGATTTCAAGTGCTGAGTTTAAGACTCCCAGTATCAAAGGGATATCTGGATATCTTCCTAATGCTACATTTTAAATTTCCGATCAGAGTCATTCTCCCTCTGCACACAATTCTAAAAAAGACTGACGAGAGTAAACCAATGCATTTCTGCAACACTCACGATGGAAATGCCGTCCTGTTACTGGGGGAGGCTGGGAATGGGGCTCTGAGGGCGAATGAAGCTGAGGAATGACGGGCCATTCAGCTCTGGTCTCCTTCAGTTGGATCTAATCATTGGTCACTTGGCAGGAGCCTCCTTGAGCCGCCTACTGTTATTGGTCTCCTGGCTGTGGTAGTCCAAGGCTATCACTCAAAAACTCTCTGGCACAGCTTTACGGCTGTACGGCACTCTGGACACACACACACACACACATAAACACGGACACACATACACACACGCAAGAAAATGACACCATGAAATCCCCATTCACACACTTTTCACACTCAATAATCATCCTGTTTGTGTGCATTCACACATGCAAGCATGCATACACACACACACACACACACACACACACACACACACACACACAAATACTAGCATGCAATCCTATTTACACACACTTTGTACTCTATAAGCATTCGACTACACACACACACACATACTGTATACACACAAATACAGAGCCAAATAAAAACAGGCAGCAGTCATCTGGGGAGAGCTGTCGTAAAAGATTTTATAGGGCCAGAAAGTGAAACATTATCTGTCTGGCCCATCTGCGATGATCAGCTCATCTCTCATGACTGATGTTCATCCTCCAATGGCCTTCTTCCAAACTCTCTCTCGCTCTCTTTCTCCTCTCTCCCTCTTTTCTGTCGTTTTTCTCTTCCCTAAACTGTACTCAGTTTGAAACCTTCTCATCCCTCTGTTCCTCCCCACCCACACTCTCTCCTTCTCTCCCCAATCTCCTTCCCAACCTCAATTTCCTGCTCCCCCTGCCTGCTATTATACTGTGACAACAGGGGAATGTGTGTGTGTGTGTGTGTGTGTGTGTATAATGGTGGAGCTGTGGCTATGATTCCCTGAGGTGGAGACCTGCAGGGACGACGCCACAGGAGTCATTGTTCTATATAGGCTCACAGGCAAAGACACATCATGACTGGTGTATGCCCACACACACACACACACACACCCACACAGCTTTGAAAAAAAAACCCAACAACATACACCCACTATACATTCTGCATGCATACACATAAAAACACAAGGACAGACTTTCATTCAAGTCACGGCCCATACATCACACACACATACATACACACACATTTATACACACTAGCACTGCCTGTTTCCGTTGTGTAATCGGTGTGTTGCTTGGTACTGTAGCTGCAGGCGAGTCCGTCCTTGAGACTTGAGCAGGCTCAGACTGGCCAAGCAAATAATTACCTCTCCATACTGACACGCCGGCTCCTCCCAACATATGAGCAAGACTGAGGGAGTGTTGGTGTGTGTGTGTGTGTGAGTGAGCGAGTGCAATTTAATTGATCTGGAGGCACAATATTCAATGTTACTGAATAGAAAAACACACAGCCAGGCAAGAACGCTTGCAGGGTGGAGACCAAAGGTTTGAGCATGTGTGTATACTTGTATGTCTGTCTTTGTGAGGACATGGTTGCAAAATGAGGACATTTTGGACCTTCATAGGGCTGTTTGAGTACTCCCTCGTTTTTAATGCCACACTCCTACAACACTGTGGGACTCATGGACAGTTTAACACAAAAGATCAAAAATTAATATATGGAACCAGATCGTCCTTTTCTTTTCCACACATTTTTTGTCTGTGTCAAAAACTGCTGTCTGCATTACCCATAATGCAACTCAACTGCCAACAGTTTGTTTAGAGATTCATTATGCCAGTAGCAGTTCGTGAAGGTAAGGCAAGGCAAATTTATTTATATAGCACATTTCATACCCAAAGGCAACCCAAAGTGCAGCTAGTCGAGCCTCCAGCCACTAGACTCAAGCAAAAATGAGGAATGGACTACAGAGATCTCCTCATGTCTCTCTCCACAGAACCAGATATTCAAACTTGTCAGCCCCAAACAAGTGACATTGCTAGAGGCAATTTATGAGATTTCACACCACTCCCTCCAGAGCCACAAAATGCCTCATAGAACTTTTTTTTAATATTTGCAGTCATCCTCCTTAAGACCTGCAAGCAGACGTTGGTGTTAAAAACAGAGATCCTCCTTTAAGTTTAGAGGTAGGAGCTAGGGGATGCATTATGTTAGTGAGGGTCCTGACAAGTATAGAAATGCATATGTGTGTGTCTAATCTGGATGAAATGCAGACCACCTTCAGCTGGTAATTTCCCTCTTATCCCGTATCACATCAGTCAATAGCAGACCCACACAGATCTATGACGCTATTCTCTGGTCTGTGCGTTTGCATATGTGTGCACGTGTGTGTGTGCACTGGGCTCTATCTGCATTCGGGGAGTGTATGTTTTATGTCCAGATGGACCATGTGGTCCCAGTTTCCTGAGAAGTAGCTAATAGGAGAGATGAAAGAATAAAAGAAACTCAGCATCAGACCGTCAGCAAATTTTAGATTCCCCACTTTGCCACTCTCCCCCACCCTCTCTCTTTTTCAATTTTTTAATCACATTTGTGTGTTATCAGGCAAAAAACATGCAGGAAAGTTCATATCACTCAGAGCGAACAGCTGATCAGTGGAGCTGCTCGTCCATTTGATGCCTCCTTTTATTTTCTATTCCTCTTTTGATCGCTTCCAGTAATAACATCCCCTGTCCATTTAGTAATGTCTTCCTTCACTCCCATCCATTATCCTTGTTCTCCCATTTCTTTTGCCATCCTCCCCCCTTCGAGAGATGGATCTACTGTATGAGGAAGCGCTAATTAATTGAGCCTTGCCTGTGCGACTAGAGGGCCTATATGGTTTTGAGCGCAGATACAAGGAATAAGTGGGAGGAAAAGCAGAAAAAGACAGACAGAGAAGGAGGCAGAGAGAAGGAGAGAGAAAGTCTTTGTGATCCGAGAGACGGCAACACAGTGGGCAAGGATCAAAACACCCAAACTGCCCACAATTACATCTATGCCTTGCGCTGACAGAGGGAGGCACACACACTTTCTATCTGATCTTATATCGGAGCAGAAACCTTCCATCCTGCTCCCTCTGCACTGAGCAAGACTGACACACTTTTACTGCCATGTTTTATTCAGCACAAATGCAGAGAGAAAAGTATGTTATTGAATGTGTGTGTGTGTGTGTGTGTGTGTGTGTGTGTGTGTGTGTGTGTGTGTGTGTGTGTGTGGTTAAAAAGATATGTGCTGGGTGGAAGCACTCTGCTACCAGGTCTGGGAGGCAGAGAATACACACATAACAAACACACACACACACCCTCATATGCACACACAAGCTTTGGAGTGAGAACCAAACTGTCCAATTACTTTGATCCATGCCTGTTGCCGTGGGAAGAGGAAATAGTTTCTCCTTTTTTTTGCCTTAAAGCACATTACCTGGGTACACACAAATACACACATACACAACAACATAATGGCCAAGGTCTGGCTTGCTAGCTCTGGATCCTGTAATTGCCTGAGAGGCAGGAGAATGGAGAATGCCAAATGCCAAATTTAACCACATTTGTTGAGCTGTGCATCTGTTTAGCAACCCCAGAGCATGATGATGATGATGATGATGATGGGAGCAGCCACAACTGAAAAGCAATGGCTGCTGGCTCTCACCCAGTCTAATCAAACCTCTTGTTATATCAGCTCCTGCCCAAACACACACACACACGCCCACGCATACGTCTTTTTGGAGCAGAGGCAGCAATTGATCTGCCATTGATCTGCCAGGGCCCGACATTTGGCCTTGGTGTGCGTACCTGTTCAACTCTGACATTAAATTCTGCCGCTGTAGGACAAACAGAGGTTTATGAGCAGATGTTATGAGATTATATGACCCCTAACAAATCACACTGCACCCTCCAGCAGCAGCATCCAACCAACAACAGCAGTAAAAACCAGGCCAACTGGTTCATCTATTGTTTTTTTAATATCTGTGCTCATTAACAGTTTTATTTATTAGATGCTGTATTTCTCATCAGCTGATTAATTAAGTCCAATTGTCACACTCTTGCAGCTCTGGTTTGAAGGACATTTGTTTCTTTGCTGCTAAATGCTTTGCTATGTTCACCAGCCTGTCTTAAATTCTGTCTGTCTGCAGCTTGGTGCCTGAAAGGCTGCATACAGTGGGTTTATCCGAGCTTTCCCTCTAAAAAGCTGCCGGATGCTCCTGGAAGTTATACAGACGAGGGCGGTGAGAGCCAAAACAATTGCCAGCCATTAAAGCAAAACAATGATTGAATGAATTCTCTGTAGGCTCATCATGACTGACCCCTTTCACATTACACACAGTCGTTTGATCCAGCGTTAATATAAAAATATTAATTAGAGACACTTAGGAGATTGAGGGCAGATACAGCAGAAGAGCCAGTCAGAAGTTAAGAGATGGTGCAGTTATTTCGGAAAAGTGCAGTGCAGAGTTATGTTAAGTAGGTACTGGTTGATAGATTCAAAAACAGCATCAGATAAAAAAAAAACAAAAAACAGCACGCTAATAACCAGCCCACTTCTTATTTGCAGGCAGAATTTCTCACAGCAAGAATCCCAACTCTACATAAATTACATGTCTGTGTGCAAAATGACACAAACGATCACTAATCCCCCTGTTTGTGTGTGTGTGTATGTGCGCACACATGCACGTGCCGGGTTGTTTGCTGCTGTTAAAATCGCTGAGGCATGAAGTTTGCAGCTGCACACAACAGGAGATAATACACATCCTGAATTATTGATGGAAATGAAAACAACTCCATTTTTCCTTTCTGCTCCTTTTCTCTGTCTGTAACTGTCTCTCCTCCTCTCTCACTTCCTTTCTCTCCGCCCCTCACCCATTTGGCAGTTTAACAGCTCTCTAATGACAGCGACGCTCAACTGGTCCCTCTTTGGTTTCTTCTGCAAGCACATCCAGATACTGTGTACATGCTCACACCAGCAAATAGTCTCTGTTCTTAGGTATAGAGCAGGTGTGTGCGCTTGCTCTTGCATGATGCATTAAGGTCTTCTTCAGGGCAGGTGGCAGGTGGAGGATAGCAAAGTGCCTGCTGTGCAATTCATCAGCACTCTACCTCTGTCAGTCCTCCCTCTCTCTCTTTAATGCTCCATAGCTCTTTTTCCCATTTCCCTACTGACATCCTCTCTCCATTTCTGTCCATCTCTACAAACCACATTTGTCTCTGGGTTATTTTCCCTTTCTGCCTTTTGCCCCCATGCTGCAGTGCCTTCTCATCCCGTTCACTCTGTTCCTAAGTGAGCTGAGTATTGAGGGAGGAGAGGATGTAGAAAACACGAGGGAGAGAGAGACAGCAGAGAGAGAGAGAGATAGAGAGAGAGAGAGAGAGAGAGAGAGAGAGAGCATTTATGGCCAAATACAGAGCAGGCCTTAATAATTTACTCTGACCTGCAGCCACAAGCCAATCACTCCCGTAGAAATGAGAGAGAGAGAGCAAGGGGGGAAAGACAGAAAGAGAGAGAGAGAAGCTGCTTTGTTGGTACTGACAGTCCCTTGATACTGTGATAAATTGTTTGAGGCCATACACTGGTCTAAAAGCCTTGAAACATTCACTGTCAAATGTCAAGACCAGAGAAACTGAGGCATCCATTAAAGAAAAAATGGAAAGGAACAGGAATTTTAAACAGTTAAATTTAATGACACACAACAGAGCGCTGTAGAGAAACAGTGTTTGGATTGTTAGACCTTACTGGGATTTTTTTTTCTCGACTACATGTGAGAGTTTCTCCAAACAAAGTGAAATATTTATAATATGATGGTTTGAGGTCACAGACTGTGCCAGAATATCTTATTCAGGAAGTCATTTTATAAACTGGCCGAGAGACCTCAACGCACTGCAACTTAAACCTTAATTGATTATTTGGGCCAGTTTGGAGCAGCAGAAGAAGCTATAAACACAACACTGACATTTTATCGCCTTATAAAATTCTTGTGGTGAACTTGTTAGCAAACAGTTGCCTATTTGCATATCCAGCAGACAGGAGTTAACATTGGCATTCATTTGGACTGTTTCTGGGCATTTGTGAGCTTTTGTTGCTTGAATCTAACCACAGGGTTAAATTTAGAGTGGATGCAAACTCCAAAAAAAAAAAAAGGACAATTCATACTCATTTTATATAGATAAAATTTTATAACTATTTTACGAACTGCTGTGATATTTTGTCGGTTGTCCAGATTAACAACTATTGCTGAATCACCAACAATATCACCAGTATAATGCAAGACGCATAGTACTGAACACGATCAGGTCACATTATCATTTAATTAACTACCCCACAGTTACAGTCTACACAATGACGGTGCATGTACTGTACTTTGAACTGGAGTCACATCCATGTAATTTATAATGTTATTTTGCCTCGTCCTTGTCTTGCCTTGTCTGGCTGTCTTCACGTTAACTTGCTGTGATTCAGAGTGCAGATCACGGTCAGCAGAAGGTTTGTAGCACAGATGACTTTGCGAGATGTGCCTTACTGAAAAGCAGCAGATTATTGAGCCTCTGTCTTCACTATCAACAATCTCTGCTGCTGTCAGAAACTTGTAAAAAAAAAAGACAAGCGGCCATTCACAGTACATCTTAGCATGTGGTGCCTCCATAGCCACCATAGCCCCAACTTATTATTATTTTTGAGGAGGCGCATATCAGCTGCAGTGAAGCTTTGGCAGATTTGTGCATAGGCTTCGTTGTTGAGACCTTTTACATCACACGTAATAGTTTAATCCACTGTTAATATAAAAATATGAATGAATGCAGCTTTGCATGTATTGAGCTCCCTCATTCACTGTAATTTTCCAGTACTGTTGGCACATGCTTGCATTACATAGACACACAGGTCACTTAATTGTTTTTTCTATTTACTTACATTCATCCCCTGGAGCTATGCACCATCCTCAACCATAATGAATAGATGCTTCGGTCCAAACCTTAACCTAACATTAATTTACCCCATTGGAGACAGAAGCCAATTTGTGCTGAAGGCAGTTGCAGTGAAAACAACTGAGGACACCATTTTTTCCCCAATTAGACCAGTCATCCTCAATCAGCTGATGTAACTCCACAATATCTCCCCAGACATAACACACACACCTGCACCTACACACAGACGCAGATTAAACTGTGTTCTCTGGTCCGTTCTGCTCCTGGTGTGAAAGAAATAGATAGTGCCTGAGAAGCATTTTCAGTCTTCGGACAAGGCAGCGCTCTATCCAGCAAGCTCTCGGATTGGTCAGTCCGAGGAAGGTCACCTTACCCTCACTGATCATTGATCCATAAACCTATGAGACAAGAGAGAGACGCAGAGAGAATAGAGTGGCGAAGGACAGTGAAAGAAATCAAATGGGAGAGGTGAAAGAGGAAAATTAAAAGGTGATCAATGAATATGAGAGTAGCAGTTAAGGACGTAGCACAATTTTGGCTGCCTCTGTATCTGAATGGTAGCCCAATCTCTAAATAATCATGGCCCACGAATCACAATCTTAAAGTAATTAGTCAACCAGGCGACACCTGATCAATTCTGGATCAATTCCTCACTTAGTGTGAGTGTCTGAAAGTGATGCCTCTGTGTTTTATTTTGGCCATTTTAAAGAGAAGAGACAGAGATGAATGAGAAAAGGTGCAGCGAGCATCCACCCCTACACAATTTCAATATTAGAAATGAGTCTATTTGATTACCCCTTGTCCTTTTACTGCTATCAGAGTTATCACACCTGTGCGACATAATGGAATATAGATCTGTAAATGTCATTATTTAATGCAAAACTCTCTGTAAAATGCTTTCAGACATTTCAGATTCAAAGAGAAAAGGATCCCCTTTACATATTTCTTGCAACGACATCCGTCATACAGAGAAAAATGCTCAGCAGACCAAAATCACTAAATGCAGAAAATCACTGACTGGAACAGAAGGAGATGATGAGCAGGCAGACTGAGAGGAAAGAAGGAACACGAACAACTGACACAACAAAACTCCTGGAAAACACTGGCAAGCTAAAGCAAAATAAATGTGGTATTTTTCAAAGTGGGTCATATTCATGTTATTGTTTCCATTTTGCCTACTGGCTCAGCTCTGTTTTCCTCCCAATCCCCACCTACATTTCAGTCCAGCATAACAATGTATATCACGGCAAGCTGTTGTTTCCTAAAGCTTTCCAAATACTTCAGTTTTACATAAATCATTTCAGAGAAAGTTAACACAGAAACGAGCCTCCCTGGATTACCTATCGCAGCTCACTGTGCAGGGATCAACCAGGGCAACTTGCCATGATTTAAACAGCTGCCTATTAATTTGAACACGCTGGTTTGTTTTCATGTGAGGCTGTGGGTCGCTGTCGATGTTGCATACAAAGCAGAAGCAAATGAGACACAGTTTGTTTATGTTATTGTCTTATGGAGTGAACTACTACAAGCATGATAAGATAAGATTAGTCCCACAACAGGGAAGTTTACAGCAGCAAGATAAATAGTAGGTAGAAAAACATTATAAACAAGAAGTATAAAAAAAAGTATTAATTTGATTTGGATAAAAAAAGTACATCAACAATTTCACTACAAGAGTATAAACACTTTTGCTATAATAAAAGTATTGACAAGAAATATACAAGTCTCAACAGTGCAAACCAGGCTAGACTGTATTAATAAATTAACAAGCAAAATATGAACTATGAGAAAATGAAAACTATATATACACTAGACAAGATGAAAAGGATGAATAGAGATTAAATGAAATGTATCACTGAAAAAAACAGACATATTGAACAGAATCAGATATCGCACAGAATGATCTAGGAAACAGGCTCCCACTAGAGCAGCCCCCTTTTTTTGTTGTCATCTGATTGTGTGTCATTGCACTTTGATGGCTGACTATAGTAATTTTACACTGAATGGATTTGGCAAGTGCAAAGCTGACAGGACCCATATTCAGAATGGTCACAATTATAAGAACTGGCAGTTTTCTTTTAAAAGTATTCAAGTGTGGTTTCTTATATGTAGTCTGAAGAAATTCTTCTGCTTATAGGTAACAGCCTTGAAGCCGTGAGCCATCTGCCTTCGAACATCCAAAAGTGAGTTTGTGACTAAGTGCAGGATAAGAGGAACATGGCAGGATGAAACAGGTTTGGAATAAGAATTAGTGGATCAAGGTAGCATTAACGATAAGAAGGAGAGGAGGAACAGGCAGGAGGCCTTGTCAGTAGATAATTACCGGAGGGGGGCATTTAGAGGACGCTGACACTGCAGCTTATCAACTCATAACTGGCCCTCGCTACTTCATATTTTAGCACAAAGGAGCTGTTAGTGTGCATCTGGTTTATATAGAGAGCGAGAGAATGAATGAAATCATGGGATGACAGAGGAGTATTTAGTATGCGTGTCTGTCAAAAGAGGGCCTGGAGATCTGTGATAAAATGTTAATCAAACCATAATGGCTCGAATGTTCTCACTGATGCATTAATATCACCCTCTTTCAAAATCCTGATTTGGTCTCCTTTTTTTATTGCAGCGAGACAATGTGGTCACTCTCTTGTGTTTCATATTCTGGCATTGTCACCGATGTGCTTATCTTATAGTCATTTAATGTGGAAACTCCACCCAGGCGATGTGACACCAGTGTGAATCAAGAGGACCCACGCTCACATTGTAAGTCAGAGAGAGTTGACCAGAGCGGTAACATCACTGGTAAACTTTTCAAAGTCATGCCTCAAAGCTGCCTGAATGGACTGGGTGAAGCGAACAAGGAAAACATTTCCCAGGAGTTTATCCTTGCAGAAGCGAACAGGAAGTATGTGTGTGGCTGTTTCAAGTGAGAAGAAGAAGGACAGTATGGAAGGTACAGAAAAAAGAAATATTCTTTACAATAAAAGTTTGATGAATTGATCTCTGTCATTGATTAATTGATGTCTTTTACCATCTTGGAAACGTAAAAGTTCAGTATGGATGAAAGGTACATGAAGGTAAGAAGGATTATGTTTCTATAAAAGCTTTTACATTTAAAACAAGATGGCAGCTGTACACTGATTTTTTAAATTTTGGATTATTTCTTTAAAAAGGCATGCATTTTGAGTTAGAGGGTATAATCATAATGCTCTCCTCGAACACGTTGCTTTCAAATAGCTCACACCTCAATGTTATGTCCATGCGCTGATGTTATGTTATCCATGCCAAAACCAATTATAATCAACATTACAGAATGAATTCCTCTGAATGATAGGATATGTCTAATATGTCTGAAGCACATCACAGAAATTCATAGGAATACGGTAAAAGCCAATGTCACTGAAATGTCAAGTCTACCAGACGGCTTTCCCCCCAAAACATCTGCTTGCTCCTTTATCTAGCAAACTCATGAATAACATTATCCTAAAATAAACTTCCTAAAATAAAATTACCTCTCATGTACGAGCAAGAACGTATGTGTGTGTGTCTAATGTTTGTGTGTGTGCGCAACTCATTATAATGTTAGATAGAAGGCTAATTTTGTTCTCATTGTACAAGCTGTGATACAAGAGGTGCCAAGAATAGTCAGCTCTCGAAATACAGCACACTTTACAAGCCAGAGAGAGAAAGAAGGAGAGAAATGTCTCTATAAATAACAGGGTCATCACAGCAGAAATACTACATACAAATTTGTAAATTCCTCCATAAAACCACTAGAAAGGTAGAGCACTCAGACGAACAATGTACAGTCTTCACCCACGTAATCCACTAACAGTGCCTCTCAGACTGTAGTGGTTTCATTTGAGCTCAAACCACTCCATGATGCTAATGAACCACTTTGAAGCACAATACACAATATTGATGTTTCTTTCATTGTTGGAAATAATAAAAAAAGCATGATAAAAAGCTTTGCCTGCTAAGTTAAAAAATGTTCATCATTTCACTGAATTAGTCCAAACTTAAACTGACTGTGTGACAAAATAATTTCAATTCAAAGGTCACTTTTAACTTCAGCAGTGATTTGATGTGAAACAAGTGTGAAACATAAGTCACAAGTGGTCAGATGCATCTTCCTCTAGTCTCAGAATCTTAATCTCTTAATCACTGATTTATCTGAATACTTTGAAGCAGCGTAACAAGCTGTCAAAACAACACTGACATATAATCACCAGTTGCCTGTTTACATATCAAGCAGACAACATTAGTATTTATTCAAAGTTGTGTGTGTGTGTGTGTGTGTTCAACGACAAATGTAAGAATCAATATTCACTGTTCTGTCGCTCTGATTCGATCTCTACCAACTTCTGAAAGTCTCTGTAGCTTCTGGATGCTTCAACAAGTTTCTGTTTTTGCCTGTCTGCTATGTGGTGCTGGGCAGGGAGAGCACAGCAGCCCTCTCACTGAAAACAGCTGCCTGACGCTCTGGGACCAGTGACAACAACCAAAACAACCAGCTGAAGGTACAGAAGTGTAGAAAGTAGTGTAGAGCTGAGCTGGTGTCACACTATAAAATGCAGGGAAACAAGTGATAGGACCCAAACGCAGACTATGGAGCTAGAGCTGGCACAGTTCAAATAAACTGACTAATAAAAAAAAAAGTTCAAAACACTTACAGGATTGCGAGGCAGACAAAGGTTAAAGCGTTAAACGCACTAAGGCCAAGAGAGAGGTGAACACAGGAAAAGCTAACGAGGGACAGGTCAAACTAATCAGTAATCACAAAAGTGGGAAACGCAAGGACAGGAAGTAATACACCTGAGGACATCCTCTTTCAACATAAAACAAGAAATAACTAGATTTGAGAGTGGATAAGTCTCCATTAGTTTGTCATGAGCTACAACTTTCGCATAATAAAAAGCATTTATTCCATTTTAATGTAAAAAAATCTTTAAGTGCTGATTTGACATTTTTAAATGCACTTTAAAAATTAAGTCCTCTCAATAAATACAGATAGAAGAAATCTAGCACTGAATGCCTCTGACCTTTATGTGTTAAGCATAAAGGGCCTGCATTTTTCTCTCGACTCTGACATAAAATGAAAGTATTACAGACAATCGCTCTCGAGGGCCAACGATGACGAATGGATTGATCATTTCAAAGAGAGACTGATCGTGTGTGGGGATATGATGCATCTATTTATCATACTTTTTATTGAGCTATTATGCTAATATGCGTGTGTTTTATTGTGTTTTTATGTTACATTTTTATTGTGTATTTTTATTACAACCCTGTCGGCAAGCCTGCTTTCCTTTTCAGGAAAATAAAAGTTGATGGTGTGAGCTGTGACCAATAAAGTGTTCATGTTAAGTCATATCAACATGAACGGGATTTTGAGGGTCTCAAGCAGCCTGTGGATTTTCATTTCACTTTCAATATAAAGTTTGTAAAGCTACTCAAACTCTACTTAAGAAATCAACATTTTTACCCACAAATGAGTGGCTCAGAAGCCGAACCACTTATTTGCTCAGCAGGCAGGCTTGGAAAAAAAGGTGCAATCGGAGCACATTGATTTTTCCTGACGTTAAAAAGCTTTTATTGACATGGCATTTTCTCACCAGAAAAGGTTACAGCAGAGGAGAGAAGACAAGAAGAGAGAAGGTGAAACATAAAGGGACACAAAAGAGATGCAGCACCACGATGGCTCTGAGCTTCCTGTAAACTCACCCCACTTTAGCCCACTTTAGGGTGTGCTATCATTTGAAGTATTGCCTCTATCAGCACATACACCCACTCACTCACACACACACACACACACACACACACACACACACACACACACACACACACATGCACACACACAAAGAAAAGATGTGACTGAACCTAAAAACCTTGAAACTCAGAGAAAGACAGCATGAGAGGCCCCTTTATATTTCCTTTGGCGACCAAATCAGTGGAGGAAGAAAAGAAAAAAAAATTAAGGACAAAGTGTATTCAGAGCACATACTACGACTAATATAAGGCACTGTATTACAGACAGACTGGCAGACAGACAGACATATTAGAGCCGTGAGGAGGATAAGTCTGGAAACCTTCATCACCTTTAAAGGTTCGCTCATAATGATAATCTCTTTGTGAAACATCGTAATTTCTCCATAAAAAGTCATAAAGCTTCTCAGTGGCTTTGTCTCTGGGGAGCCAGATGACGCCTTAATGCTGACACAGCACTAAATCACCATGCCCTCCCTCCCTCTCCTCCTCCTCCTCCTGCTGCTGCTCTGTTTTTAATGGAAAACCATGCTCACTACTTTTACCTCATTTCCTATATTTCTCTCCTATTTGTTTCTCCTTTTAACTTTGACCTTTAACAAAATACCTTCGACACTGTCATTGAGCACACTATTTGAATACGTGTACGTGATATGCAACGCAATTATTCGCTTGCAGTCCTGTTCCTGGACACCTGGTGAATGTTAAGAATGTTAATTTGCTTGCTTTTATCTCTATATTTGGTCTCCTCCCGCTCCTAAGGGAAGTATTTGGCTCTTGAGCTGCTATATACTCCACACTAGATTTGCAGATTGTGCCTGTCTGCTGTTTGGTGCTGAGCAGGTAGTGTACAATGTGTTTTTAGAGCTTTTTCCTCAAGCAATTATCATTTAATACATTGCTATTACAACAATATCAGTTATGGTCCTTTGAGCATTTTCTGTCTTATTATGCATTTTGTTATATAAAATCAAAAACCAAAGCTAATGTCTTGTACGCAAAAATGCGTAGAGTGTTATATGTCTTGAAATTGGAAAAATCTTTTTGATGTATGGTGCAATTTAATTTTGAACCACTGCTGTAATGGTCCATGAAACCCACTTTATGTGAAAGAAGACTTTGCAAATGGCCTAATAATTGTGTACTCTATGTTGTGGCTTCAAGTCCTCTTACACCGCAGCACAAGAGGTCCTGAAAGAGCTCCAAGTAGAAAACTGGAGTGGTGTGTGAGAGCCACGACAGCTGAAAACTGAAATTGCAAGGACTCTGAAATAGAGACTAAACGAAGAGAGAGAAAAGAGGGAACATGAGCTGTCGGAGCATGAGAAGAGGTCAAAGTCATCACACAGGAGTCGATGGATGTCCAGAGAAAGATCAAGGAGGCAGTCACATCTCCAGCTCCATTTACTGACGAAAACTGTGGCGAGGTTGAAGAACAGAAACTAGTAAGTGGGTTGTTTTTAGATTTAGTTACATATAATTTTGTGAATTTTGTGAATTTCCCCACTGTGGAACGAAAAAAGGCTTATCTTATCTTATCTTATCTTATCTTATCTTAATGTTCCCAAATGTCAACAATGAACTTCCATAGTCATGTACAAATAAATGAGACTTGATCATGTCTGTCTTTCTAACAACACTGTTTTCAGCTTATTCAACTATCAAAACATACACTTAGTGAAAAATGTACAGTATGTGTTGTTAATTCGTTGAGCTAATTAGAGTGCAGTTTGACACATTTTAATGAATTGAACATTTAACATAAAAAATGATGCCAGGCTCACAAGAGTGTTTGTGTCGAGCGAACACAACATTTTTATGCCATTTTCACAGAAAACTCAACATTTGTGTGGACATTTTGTGTCATGGATGAATTCAGGTTTACAATGTGCTTCAAAAGCAAAACAAACCTGCCTGACCTCTTTTCTGTCAATTTCTCAGCGCACACGAAAAAGGCGAAAAAAAAGGGATGAAAGAGAATTTCAAGTCACTGTAGCTGTTGAAGCCTCAGTCTATCTGAGAACATCATTGTGTAAAGCACTTAAAGCAGATCTGTGGATTAAGTTCAGACATGGCAGTGAGGACACGACGAGAAGGATCAAATGTACAACATCTAATGCCTGAAATACAACCACAACCTACGCCCGCGAAGCGTAGCCTGTTGTTGAAAATCCCCTCTTGTACCTAAATCCCTAATCTCATCATGCTGTTACATTCGATCTCTAAACTCTCAACATCAGATTCTGCTGTAATGCAGAGCTCCAAAAATATCCCACATACACTGTCTCTTGAGTGATTTCTGTCCGAGGCGACGCTGCAGACTGTCAGTTCATGATATTCAGCACATTACTGCGTGTGGAAGGGAAGTGAAGTGCTGATCAAGACACACGCCCTCTGTCTTACACACACACACACACACACACTGTATTTGCACTGCACTGTTGTGTTCATCATTAGAGCTTCTGACTGCAGCATTAAAAGTGATGGATGTGTACTGTCAGCTATATGTGATGGAGGTTACTACTGAACAAATCACCTGTTTGACTGAGACAAAGAATTAAAATCTAAAGTCTGAGGGTATGCCAAATCTCCAAGGCTGTAAATGAGACTATTCGTCTAAAGTTCTGTCTGGGATCTGTGGAGGCTGCAGGGTTCATTACAGTCCATGAAGGTATTGGACCAAACGCACAAAATAAAAGATATTCTTCATGTCATTCTTGCAAAAGAGTTAAAAATGTTAAGTTTGTCCTGAGGTTGGTGCTAGAGTAAAGGCATGGGGTCATTAAAATCCAAAGTTTTATCTTGGGAGCTTTAATTTCATGGCTGTAAATTTTTCTGTAGCCCAGTGAACAATTTAGGTTTATAGTAGCTCTAGAGGAAAGGTCATGGGGCAAAATGTTAGGATTCAGCACCAGGAGGAGATAGTGATACCTATAAAAATTTTAAAAAGGTGAAGTTTGACATCTTGGAAAACACATGTATATTCTTTCATACTGAGCGTTAGATGAGAAGATTGATGCCTCTCTCATGACTCTCTGTTGAATATGAAGCTTGGGGCAAGGAGACTGTTAGTTTAGCTTCACATAAATATTGAATGTAGGGGAAACAGCTGTCCAATGGTTACAAATTCGGCCCTCCAGCATCTCTAAAGCTCAACATTTTTTGTATTCACTTGTTTAATCCATTCAAAAACCAAAGTGTGAAAACAACGATTTGTGGTGTTATTAAGGTTTTACTGTGTGTTCTGGACTATTTCTTAAGATAATTGTATCCTGGGTCCAGCTTCATATTTCACGTGCAAACATGAAAATGAATTCACTCTCTGCAAGAAAGCAATAAGACAAAATATCCAAATGAAAAGTGTTATTCAAGTGGAAATTTTGACCCCTGATGGTGATGCTAGATGAAGAGTCAGGGGGGGTCACCAAAATCTTTTCACTAACATTTTCCATACTGAATCTAACAGCAATCCGGCCACTGCTTGTTAAGACATTTTGCTCTGAATGGACCAACAGACACCGGATCTGGCAAAACCAACTCACATCCCCACATTTTGGCCCTCCGGCTGGAAAAGCAATAAAATGGATTTTATTAAACCCTTAACCCAGAGTGTTTGAACACCTGTCAGATCCTCTGAGGACCCAATTCTCTCCAGGCATTTTGAGCCAGATCTCAGATTTACATCCATCTGCTGGAGCTTCCACCCAATCAACCCTGGTTATGATTTATTCAATTTTTGGCAAACTGTCGAGTTGAAAGTTCAGCTCATGCTGTGTGAGTGTTTGTTTTCCTGTTTACACAGCAGAATCACAGCGATCTATTAATCACACACGACAGTAAAGAAGAGCAAGTCCTTACCTGTGATTTTCTAACCAGGTTACAAGGAGACCTGAGGATCCTGGAGGTGTTTCCAACTGCTCCCCTGAAAAATGTGGAACACTCAATTTCACTCTGTCACTACAGTCAGTATAAGCGGTTTTGATGTGCTGTTTCACCCCCCTCTGTTATCTTCTAATCCTCAGCTTGTACCATTTATGTGGAGTTGTGAGATAACGTACTGAGCATAAAACACACTGAAGAGGAGTTAAATCTGTTTTATATCTATATAGATTTATATCAAGGATAGAACGGAATTCAAAAATGTAGATAAAGACAGTTTGATTAAAAGGTAAAATTCAAGAGACACTGAGGCGTCATTGCGACAAAACCTTTGTCAAATGGTTATCTGTGGCTGCATTAAACAATTAATAGCCTCTGGTCTTTGCATCTTTTTCACCTTGTTTGTGAAGTGGACAGTAAATAACTGTCACTATATAAATTTGAGCTTGTGAAATGAAGTTTACAACTAATGTCACAGCTTGCAGTTGTATAATACTTCTTGTGTGCATGTGAAAATAAATGTGCATGCATGTGTCTGAATGTGAGAATTTTCAAAAAAGAGTGACTCCCAAAATCAAGTTTGTGAATGTTAGCAAAGTTTGAGAGACACACACATTTCCTGGGCCCTGTTTTGACACCTGAGCTGACCATCCAATCACAGGAAGTAAAGCTGTCCACTTCTGGGGCCATTGTGCCAGTGTGCAGTTACAGTGCCTTGCCCTGAGGCACCAGAAGCCAAATCCAGCAAGAAAACTGTTAAATGGCTTTTGCTGGTCTCAGTGATAAACAACCACAAACTGTGAAATGCAGCGTGCACATCGTTTCACAAGCTCAGGATATTAATGTTTCTCATTTGCTTCCATTGAACTGCAGCCACTTAGGCTATTGATGTCAAAAAAAATAATAATGAAAAAAGAAAAGAATATTTGCTCACCAATAAAAGATATCACATTTTTGCACATGGAGCTGATCTGCTGTACACTGACTAAAGACTCTCTCTGCTTTTTTTCCTGTAATGATTATAAACTTGTTTTCCATGAAACGTTTTGGAAATGATCTGTAAATTAGAAAACTTATAAAATAAAACCTTACCGATGAAGGTCTCTGCAGGGAGAATCTAGTTTTGTGAACACAGGCTCAGAATACAGAACAGCTTCTACTGAGCTACATCAGGAGGGAGGTTGTGTCTTTTTCAAGGAGACTTCACACACCCTGCTATTGTATATACCACAGCTCTGTTAATCACAGGTAGAGTGGTGGTAAATAGATTTTAGCCACACACTCAAAATATTTGGAAATGCCTCAAGTGTCAAGCAGCTTTGATTGGACATAAAAGGACAGAAAGTGATTTTTTTCCCCCTTAGTTTCGGCTGCTTCCATCCGTTTCTAAGCTGCCGACTGAGCCCTGAGAGAGGCGAGCCGCTGTGGAGTGGAGATAAGGCTCCACCTGCCAGCCATGCTCATCATTTTGTTTGTGTGTTTGAGCATGTGTGTGTTGTCCTGTGTGTATGTGTGTGTGTGTGTTCCCGTCCCAGGCCTGCTAAGATAAGTGGCTCTCAGGAACCCAACCATAAAATCTGAGCTGCACTGAACACCCAACAGAGATCAGGTCAAATAGTACAAAGGAAACATCCAATTTTTTTTAGAATAAGGTGAAATAAAAAAACATAAACAGAAAGGTAATTTCCTCTATCAGCTCTCCAATGTGTGGTGACGTTAATTAGAGGACAGGTAGCTGGCCTGACGTCTGTGAAAGCCAGTTTCCACTTCCACACTCTTCCACAAAATTGTCACATTTTTATAATTATGCCATAGTGTCTTATAATTATGACTGAGCACATCATAATTATAAAAGGGTTTTCATAATTATGACCTACTACATGATAACTTTGTTTCTTTCCACTCATAACTATGTGCAACCTACTCAAAACCATAAAATGATACCTATAATAATAATCTAATACTAAGTCAGAATTATGAGTTTTTCTTTCTCATAATCATAACTGTGTCTTATAATTATTATAAATGTTCTTATAGCCATGACTTAGTATCTGATAGCTATAATTTACACTTTCTCATTTTAGTACATAATAGTACAAAATTCTATCTCATCATTGTATTTCATAATTATGGGATAGGGAGTCAAAATTGTGACTCATTATCTCAAAATTATGACAAACTAACTTATTACGATTTGATATATAATTTTGTATCTCATAATGAAAAACCTCATCATTAAGAGATACAAAGTCATAATTATCAGATATTAAGTCCTAATGTTTAGATACTAACTCACAATTATGGCAAAGTTTCTCAAGGTTTTGAGTTGATATGGCACAATTCTGAGAAAAACACATGAGGAAAAAAATGGTGGAAATGGGAAAAGGAGTGTTAGACTGAGGAGAGTTTCTCTCTTAACTGAAACAGTGGGGACAGTCTACCACAGATGATCCTGATTTCTTTCTTTTTATCACATTAAGGTATGATGAGACATCTATTTCTGTCTCTCTGGTTTACACACACAAATTTAAACCACAAGCTGACCTCTCTTTAGACACAGACGACACATACACAGTACATGACCGATCATCTGCCTCTCTGTTGTTGTTGTTCACACAGGACTTCAATTCAAAAGACTGAAAAAAAAATCTATTCATGTCTTCTTCAGAGGGAACATTCGGCATCACAAGTTCCTTCACAAATCCACACCCAGAAGAGACACACATTTCTACTTACATTCTGCTGATGGAAACTCTTGGTCGTTTCTGCAACTTTCCATTTCTCACTCGTTCTCAGGAAATAACAGGAAGTGTAATAGGAAGTAAAGTCGCTTTGTATCGTGCACATGTGCTGGTTGTGTTGTCGCCTGCTTCTGAATTCTGAACAGTTTGCGCTTTGTGGCCTCTGCTAAAGGCTACTCCAATGGGCAGAGGCAAGGTGTGAATGAATGTGTTTGTTTCGAGGAAAGGAAGTGGACATCACGAGCCACAAGTCATGCTTGTGTCAGCCTGACGAAGTGTGTGTGTGTGTGTGTGTGTGATCTTATGGTGCAACTATGACAAGAGCAGCACTAACTAAACTTTTCATTCTCGTGATCCTCGCTTTCATCATCTGCCTCCCAGAATTCTTCTCATACAAAGGTGGGTCATCCAAAACGGCTTCAGATAGAGGTTTATACACTCTCCTTGTATGTGTATGCGTGTGTGTATTACTAATGACATAAATATGTTTCAACACATAGTGGTTGGGGCTAGGATTACATTACTACATCCGTGTGTGTGTGTGTGTTTTTAAATGTTTACTATGAGTTCAAGACATTTTGAAGCATTTAAAAAGGATGATGTGTGGCTGTGCTTTGGCTAAGTTTTGTTCAACTTTACATCAAAAGTCAGCCTTTAAAAGAAGTAAACTTTATGTTGTTGAGTCACTTTGTCCTGTTTCTTCCTCCTCATGTAAACCCACTCTCATTCAACCTCTCGCTCTCTGTCTCTCTGAGCTAAAAGTCACTCCCAAATATAGCTCCACACAACACTGACTGACAGCTGCTTTGAAAATGTTTCCGCACTGTGTTGCCTTGAAAAGCTTCTCTTTTTGAGAGCAGCTTGCTTTAGGCTTTGTACTCGTCCACGTGTTCGCCTTCAATGGTTTTGCTCTTTGTCTGTGTCTCGACTGTCTGTCTTGGTCTGTCAGATATAAACTGGAGGCAACAGCTTCCATTTTGAGATCTTGCTCTGATTTTTTGACTTGAGAGCATTTTGCTTTTTCCCTACTCTGAGCCTGCTCCCGCTGAGAAATCGCTCTGAATTTCTCTCCCTTGTTCATCCTCTCTCACCTTTCAGCATCAAAAGTGAACTTCCTCTGTCTGCCCTACCGACCCTGTGAGCGAAGGAATCAGGCGAAGACGGGGAAAGATGGGAAGATTGGGGCCTCTGCAATTCAGAGAAAGGATATGTGTGACCCTTCACAGACTCCAGAACATGAGAAGTGGGAACGTGCCTGCACACAGGAGAATCTAAGCCACGCCACAGATCCTGAATCAGACTTCAGGAGACGAGGCGAAGACCCAGAAAAGAGCTGGTTCATGTGTGAAACAGATAAGGACATGGCAGAATTACACAGAAACCTCTCAGCTTCAGGTAGTGCACAGTTTTTAAAGATAAGCCTCTGTTATTTTTAGTCAGTCCATTGCTTTGGTCCAGCTATAGGATGGATTGCCAAGAAAGTTCACACAAACATTCATAGTTCCCAGAGGTTGAATCCTGATGATTTTGGTAATCCTCTGACTTTTCCTGAGGTTACTTCTGGTTTCCTCCTCATGTCAGATTAATACAAATCTCCCAGTTAAACTTTGACTTCTATCATAAACATCTTAATCTCAACTTAATTGTTCTGAATCGTGACCTTTATTATTTGGGTTAAGTAGCTGGTGAAGTACATAAGGCTACAGCTTTTAATTTATTGTGTCATTTAATGAACATTATGCTGCTTATTTCACAGTTTATTTATATTCAAAATTTAAAAGATAAACCTAATAAGATCCATTAAATGGATTCAATACTGGATTTGAATTCAATAAAATGCAACTCCATGCCTAGAGCTAATTGGCAAATGTTAGCCTGCTAACACACTAATGAAGATGATGACCACGTCCAACAATATATCAGCAAAACATCAACACGTTAGCAGTGTTGCTGTGAGCATGTTAGTATTTAGCTCCTGGCACTGCAGTGCCCAAATACAATTGCAATTATCATGATCATGTCAGGGTTTTTAAAACTCTGCAGCCATGCTTGTGCTAAATAAACAAGTGTTTAGAGCTAAATGCTAATATCAACATGCTCACAATGATAATGCATAATGAAAACATCAGATGTTTAGCAGGTATAATGATGTTTACCATCTAGTGTTTTAGCATGCTAATATTTGCTATTGCTAGGATGCTAACAGCCTCTAACCATGACTGTAGATTGCTAAAAACCCAACACGATCATGATAATTGCAAGTTACAAATAATCTATCTATCTACAGCTTTAAAGGTACATTTCAAGGTGTCCGTGAAGCTTCAGCGAACAGACGCAGAGACTCTGAATCTCACCTTGTACGGCCTCAGTAACCACAGATCCTTACACCTGCACCCACCTGAGGAGGAGCAGGAGGAAGGACAGAAGAAGGCATTTTACTGCTGCCTCCCTGCCCCGCCCACCTCTGAGCCAGCCAGTCAGAGCCATTGTCTCCTTTGGCTGACCAATCAAACGGTTTTTAATGCAACAGCAAAGGAAACACTGCCACCAAGTGAACCACAGAAAGGTTTGTGTGAGGATGAGAGCTTCTTTATCCTCTGTGAGGTCAGTGTGGGTTTAGTCTCAGATTGGAGACAAAGAAACTGGCCAATCAGTTTTCATTTTAGGTGAAATTGATTCAGTCTCATTCAAACCCATCATCCCTTTCAGCTCACAGCCGAGCCATTTTTTTCAATAGAGCAAATTTCCCCTTATTTCTTCTCTTGACTCCAGCCTCAGCTTCGTGACTTTGTTTCCCTTCCCCTGTCTCTACTCTATGAGTTACAGTTCATCTTAATCTACTGTATTTCCAAGGCTTTCTTTCTTTCTGTCCAGCTCTCCAATCCTCCCCTAGTTTAAAGCTAAAGTCATATTTTCCAGTGTGTGTTGAAGGCAGGAAATCCATCTACACTTTAATTTTTCTGCCCAGTTTCCACCACGCTTTTCCAAACCCTCCCTTTCTCTTCTGCATCTCCTTTTTTTTAGATAAGAACATTTTGCAATCATTTAATTGTTAAAGTCACTTATCAAACATTAATGCCAAACATCAACTTTTAAAATCTCTGTGCTATATTATTGTAAATTGAATATTTCAAGATTCGATCAGACAAAAATCAACAATTTAAACTCGATTCGATTGTGGGCCTGGACCTTCTTTCAGAACATTCTAATTCTAATTTAAACCCTCTTTGTCCAGCAGATGAGTGGCGATGTGTGTTCAGGGTGCTCTGGCTGGTTCTCCTGTGTGTGGTGCTACTGACTATAGTAACAACTGTGCTTGGACAAATCTACCGGGGCAGATGCTCATGCAGTAAGACAGACAGACACACACAGACACACACAGGGTTAGTTTGCTTTTTTGAAGTTGACTTGACAATGTCTCTTGTTTTTTTCAGCCAAGCCCAAGCTGCACCCTGTTGGTTACGACTTCACTGGACAGCAGTTGAATGGTAAATTTGAATTTTTGCCTTCTGAATTTTTGGCATGTTCTGAATTTCCAATTCTTATATACAACTTTACTTCACATTTTCCCTCTCTTTCCTTCCCGTGTAGACACATAACATAACCCAGATACACACTTCTCTTTCTCTCAATGTCTTTGGTCACAAGTTTATCTTACAATTAGCATGAAATGTAATGTAATGTAATACATACGATGATGTAATATTCAATCCAGTACAAAATGCTTTAGGGCAGAGTTAGTACAATTCAATTATTCATTCATTCAATTATTCATTAACAAAATTCAAAAAGACTGGATGGTCAGGTGGGCAAGGTCTAAGGAAACAAAGCAAAAAGTCCAAAAACTCAAGAGGAACGCAAGGACTAAACATGAGGCACTGACTGGAATGCTTCAGACACTGAATACACACACACACACCGAATACACAAGGAGGGGAGGATCACAGGTGAAGCTAATTAGTAATCCCAAAGGTGGGAAAAACAGGAAGGCAGGAAGTAAACACATGATGTAAGCAAATAAAAATTCACATTTATCAAATGAGTAATGATAAAGATAACTGCTATAGCTAATGTGTATACTGATCTTTCAACTAGATGGTGAGCAGCACAAAGAAATCATCGTTCTCAAAGGTAACTTTGACAAATTAAAAGTAATAAACTCTACAAAATGTCTGAATCCTTAATTTTAACATGAGTTTTAAATGTATTAAATTTAGATTCTAATCTCTCATTGTTTCTCTCTCAATATCTCTCATTGTCCAATAGGGACGTTCCTTCGCCCTGATGGATCCCGGTCTTGGTCAGGTCAGTTTGTAAATGTGTACACACGGTTTCGATGAAAATCATTTGATGAATCTGATGTTTCAGTCCTTTGACAACTTGTTCTTTTCATGGACAGAACTGTCTGACATTCAAGAAGTTGACAGTCAAGGTAAAAAATCATACACACTCTTTAACAAATTCAGAGGAAAAAACATACACAACAAACACACATACATTTCTTTGGTTTGTAACTTCGTTTGGTAAAAATCTCGACATGCATTTTTCAGCTGACATAGAAACTCTGCTGGATGGAAATGGAAATGACCACTGTTATACAGGTATATACACAAAAACAACAGTCACACAAGCTGAAACAGGCTACTTTTGTATTTGGATTTTTGTTCCTCAATTTGTTTCCATTAAGTGTAACAGTGTAGAAATACTCTGTTACTGTACAAGGAAAAGTCATGTATTCCAATTACTCTAGCAAAGTACTTCAAAACTGTACTTAGAAGAGTACTTGACTACTTTCCACTAGTGATACTTTCTGTACTTCCATCCTCACTTTTAGATGGTTCTTTATAACAAAATAATCATTCTCTGTTTGTAAGGCTTAAACGAATTTACTGTAACAGCCAAGTGAATGTGAATGAGAGTCAACATCACCCCACACTGACTTTTCCCACTGTCGTCTAACTCCACTGTGTTTATTATCATTTTTCCTCTTGTCTATATTAAGCAAATCTGCATCATCGCAGCCACCCCTCCACGTCCTCCCTCACAGAGGAGCAGGCCTGGTGGCAGAGGAGCAGCCAGAGAAGCACAGAAATGGACTTAAAGTGCAGCGAAGACAAATAAAAATGACTGTTCTCAATTACCAGCCAACTTTATGGTGAAAATAAAAAAAATCTCAGACAAGTGAAGATGGTTAAGACTTATTTATTTTAAACATCTCACCCTCAAACAGCCTTTGGGCACTTTATTAGAAGTGGGTCTTAATATAGTAGTAAACTGTGCAAACCTAAATAAATGACTTGGCTCCCAAACATTGTTCATTTCGCATTACAAATCATTTTGCATTCTCTGGCAGAATCACGGCTGATAAACAGCCTCACCTTATCTCGCTATAGCTGAAAGGAGGCTAATATCTTTCTTGCCTGTGTCAATGTATCACTAAAGAGAAGAAGCAGAAGTAAAGAAGGGAAAGAGAGTATTTTATCTCTACCAGACATCTATGTAACTGCAGGCTGGAGGAGCCAATTTAACACTGGATATTAAAAAACAGATGCACAGCGAGCACCTTGGGATTGCTGCTGAAACTCCACAGGTGGTTGAAGAAAAGGGAAAATGATTAAGCTATAAACCTCTGGGGAGCAAAAGATGTTTAAATTTAGATCCTGGCCAAAAGGCATTAAAAGCCTTTTTTTGAGGAAGGCAAGGTGAGGCCTTCATGTTTTGGCTCATGCCTTCTTCAGCTTGAAGAATCAGACAGAGGTCGTGACATGTTGTTATTAAAGATTTAGTCAACACTTTGGCAAATACACTTGTTTTCTTTCTTGCCAAGAGTTAGATGAGAAGGTCTATGTGGTATATATGTAGCTGGCACGAGCAGCTGGTTTGCTTCGTTTAGCATTAAGCCTGGAAACAGGGAAACATTTAGGGTGGTTATGTCCAAAGATTAAGATAATCCAACTACCAGCATCTCTACAGTTTGCTAATCTACACATCATCAATTCATCTCTCATCTAACATTTGGCATGAAAGTGAGCAAAACTCCCAAATGTCCAACTTTCAAGCATAGCAGCACAAGAAAAGAAAATTAGAGATTAAATCATTTGCATTATTACATTGTAAACATATACAAGAAGGGAGAAGGAGAACTAAATATATTCTAACTTAAAGTATGAAGGTCAGATTTTTCTTTCAAATCCAACTGGATAAGAGTGAAATATAAGGTAGTGTTGTCTCACATAATTTAACATAAAAAAAAGCAAAACGAGTTGTTTATAATCACTAATACTGGCATTTTGTTTCCACCAGAATACCAGAAAAAAACATGTCAGTGAAACATACACTTCACTAATATTAGTCAATACTTTGTCTGTTGAAATAACAAAGGACCATAAGGAGTGCAAAGAAAGCCTTATATACATTAATTCAGAGTCCCTTCAACACAATCAGTCACTTTTGGTTTTTCTTTGTTTTGTTTTGTTTTTATCAGATTGATAATCAGCTCCGAACACCGTTTGGTTCCTCAAAGCGAAATATCAACTGTTGATCAGAGTCAAAATAACATTCAGAGATACAACATGGAAGAGACACACATACAACCTGCATGTGGGTCAGTCTTCAAGATTATATTATGCAAACATAAAACATCTTCGGCCTGTTGCTGTGGCACTTCATGATTAAGATCTTAATTTGGAATAATCTATTCTCTATACTTCACTGTACAACAATAGATACATTAAGACAAGCAGGTAAGCAGGTAGTGTGTGTGTGTGTGTGTGTTAGTGCTGTGTCTGTGCTGCTGGTTCTGTGGTGGGCTGGCAGCGCTGGCTCTGGATGTGGGAGATCTGAAGGATGGGCAGCAGCAGCTGAAATGCATTCTGGATGTAGTTGGTACTGTTGGAGCCCTGCAAACAGGAGACACATTACCACCATAACCATCATCATTATCATCATCATCAAGATCATCATTATTTTCCATACAGACAACCTTTGAAGAATTGGTTACCATCCAGAAAATGAAAACATATTAAAGTTGACTATATTTATTTGAGGTTGAAATTATTTCATAATTCATTTTGAGCGGCCTAAATAAATTAAACACATTGTCAACCACACAGCGGGAGTCTGTAGAATAGAATTGAATAGAATACAAATGTATTGCCCACCAAAGCGGAAAGTTGCCTTTGTCTCACCACAACATAGAAGCAGCACAATGTAACAAGGAAAATATCAAATAGTAAAATATCAAATATGGCAACATAACCAAGTATTAAAATATTTATTAAAATAAATTATTGTGGAGCAAGATTTGTAGTTTTATTTTTAATTATGTTTGTATTTGGAATAAAGTGTAGTTTCAGTGTGTTTCCAAATTCTATATGTATTTTTTTTTTTCTTCATTTAAGCATAGCAAACATTAGGCATCTTCTGCACGTCTCACCTTGTTCCCCACCAACAAATGAAACATGATCAATTGTCACATCAGTGGCAATGATTGTTAATGTATTTCTAGCAGGCATCATCAGGCTGACACCACTACGTCATTAATGTCCTTCATCCTTACTTGATTACAATCGAGATCGTCTGAGGAAAAATCTTTGCATCTCACCTCTAGCAGCACACTGTCTACCAGTGGATTCAGCTCCTCTGCTTTCCTCTGCGCCTGAGAGACAGAAAGGCAGAGATGAGAGACAGGAAGCGGCAGTGAGCAAAGATGTAAGATCATAATCAGAACGCTCAGTGTACCAATGTAAAATCAGTGGTTTGGTAGGAAAACAAAGAAAAAGGCTGGCGATTAAGGAGATTCCACAATGCCATAGACCTCCATTATATTCCAAAGGATATTAAAACACATGCAGTAACTCATTTAAGTGGATGGAAGTTCCCTTCATTGGTAGAGGTATGTTGATGCTACTTCACCTCATTAGCATGTACATGTTAATTTTGAGTCAGGCACACAAATATATGCCATCCTGCTGCTGTAAATACTCACTAGACTAGAGCATGAAAAGTGCATTAATCTGCAGCAGAAAATAGTCACAAACACACTAGTAACGTTTTCCAAAAATTACAGCTGTGAAATACTGAGTCTATTTTTTATTTTAACTCTGTCTGTGTGAGGTGTTTTACATCTTTGTGAAGCCCAGTGGGCTTGTGGCTGAGAGCCGCAGGGATGAGGGCTGAGACACGGTGGGGAGTCTAAAAACTCATCTCTGTTCATCAAAATTAAATATTTATAAACGCTTCCATTAAAAAAAAAAATCCCTTCATGCCTTAACATTGAATGTAACAGATGCTTCAATACTCTCCTCCTCTGTCTCCACCCCCTCTGGCCCTCGCCTGCAGCTCGATCATACCTGCTCACCTTCGCCTCTGCTCATCAAACACACGAACCTCTGCTTGCTTGTTTTGCTACCTACTGCGTGCAAGTAATTCAGACATACATGTTTGAAACAGAAACCGATTCTGAAGAAGAAAAGCAACTTGTACAAGGTCACCTACAAGTCAATGTATCAGAATGGTAATGTAACTTATGTGACATAATAAATAACATGAGGCTTGACTACATTATCAGATATGGGAAGCCACACCCTGTAAGTTGACAGGACTGGTTTTTTAGGGATGTGACATATGAAACCTTGGCTGTCTGAAACTGTGTTTCTGAGTCATTCGTCCACTGCAATTCCAAAGCAATAACACTCAACCATGGCACTGACTGCTTATTTATCTCCTGATATGACTTGCAGCATATAAAATGGGATTTGTTGATGATAAGAAAAAAACAGAATAACACCAGCCTCACCCCTATTATTCTCACAAACACAGACACAGATACACACACACACCATACAGTTCCTTTCACCTACCCCAACAAGAAGCAGTGTATCAGAGAACTTCTTGGCCAAACACTCCACTTCCTTACACATGGCACATGTCAGCCTGGAATTGAAATGTGGATATTAGCAAATCTCTCTCTCTCTGTGTCTCTCTCTCACACACACACAGGCACACAGACACACACCTGGTGAGGATGTGCGCCTGGTCTCTGGCTGGTTTCTCCAGCTCCTGGCCATGGAGGATGAGCTCTGCCACCTTGTGGAGCTGCTCGATACTGCGAGCAGTCACTTCGGCCAGACTGCCGACTGATGACAGGTAGACAGCCTGGAGAGAGGGAGATCAATGCACACACAAACACACACACACACACACACACACACACACACACCAAGTCAAATCAGCCAGAAGGAGATTAAATTACAAAAATACAGAAAACATCCCTCGCTCCCTGTTGCTGATTTGAGTAACATGAAGTAGTTGATTTGACCTCACCTCTACAGATCTGCTCTCATTCTCTTTCTCCTTGTTTTGCTCCATCTCCTCCCCCTCACTCTTCCTCTCCCCCTGCTCCTCTCCATCTCTCTCTTCCTCTTCCTTCTCCTGCTCTCCAGGTGAGGTCTCTCCTCCCGGTGGGTCCTGCGTATCCCTGCCAACCGTCTCCGTAGTGACAGGCCGTTCCACCTGGCTCACCCAATCATGAGCCTTCATCCGAGCCTGGAGACGCATAATTACCACCCATCAGCTTGGTGCATGGTGAGAGATCGCCATCCTGATGCATGCTAATCAGACACGTATGCACAATTATATGCTAATGTGGGTTCTATATGTATGTGAGTTTGAATATGCAGAAGGAATTCAAAGGTGATAGCTTTCATATTTCTTATAAGAGAGAGAGAGAGAGAAAGAGAGAGAGAGAGAGAGAGAGAGAAATGTTTGTTTGCAAATGACTGCCTTCTGTTTTTCTTTACATCTTACACAGCATCCGAGCCTTTCCCAGCAATTACCCAGAACTCCAAGTGACACCTTCACAATGCTTGTTTTGACAAACCAATAGTACAAAATTTGTTAAAAATAATTTAAAAGGAAAAGCAGTAAGTCCCCACACTTGTGGTGCTGGAACCATAAATGTTATGAAAGGATCAAACTATTATCAAGATAATAATTTTCTGTCAATTTGATTACTTGACTAATCCTGTCAGCTGTACTTGTGTATACTGTGACGTAGTTTAATTCATAAGAAACCATCATATTTTGTGTGCACAAATCCATTTGACCAAAGCTGTCACATAAATGTGGAGTAAAAAGTTGAACATTATCCTCTGAAATCTAGTGGAACAGAAGAAGAGACAGGCATGAAAAGAAAAGACTCAAAGTACAAGTACCTCAAATAAGTACTCAAGTACTGTACTTGAGTAAAGATACTTTGCACACGTGTTACTCACCTTGTTGAGTTTGTCTGGCGTGGCAGCAACATGGAGCTCAAACAGTAGCTCAGTGAGAACACTCACAAACTCCTCTCCGTCGGCCGCTGCAAAAATACAGAGTACAGACACACACACAGACACACACACACACACACAAGTCATGTCAATATACTTCAAACTGCACTACATATGTTAAAAACATAGATGCATAATCTGTAAAATTAGAGTTGTTTGTATGACATGCAATAGTTTGACTTCCCCCATGCTGAGATCAAAATGATGATATTCTTCTTTGCCTTCAGCTGAAAGCACAACAGAGATTTGCTGCACTTTTGATTCTTGTTTTCGTGCCAGATTAATTCAAATTCCTGCATATAAATTACAATTAGAGCTTAATGTGCACAGCACACATGCAGATTTAATGTCTTCATCTGACTGTTTCTGTTGGATTTGTTTTGAATCTGTGATGCGATGTGAACGTGTCAGTGGCCCCTGAACACCAACACTGGATCAGTCACAGTGTGAAACCCTCGAGGTAAAAGGACACCAGTCTGCTTTGAACTCTGCACTGCTGTGACATCGCCTGAGGGCACCTGTCGCACAGTATAAGGTTACATATTACTTTTAAAATGTAAAGTGACAACTGGTTGGTGAGATAGGATAAAAACCAAAAAAAAAAACTTGGCATCACTTCACATCCCCTCGACACTGAATTTCACTTTGGTAGAACATTTTCTACTTTGTAAGCAGAGACAACGACAATAGATCAGGAACGAAATGCCTCTAACACTGGTTCCCGTGAGGTTCTAAGCTTTTCTGGGCTTTTGCAAACAGGGAAAATTATTTGTGCATGTTTTGAGCGAATCAGATAATATTACTGTCACTCTTGTGAGAAACAGAATTTTCTACCTTTTTTCCCCCAACATAAGGAAAATGTTAGAAAGACTGTGCTTTGAACAATTTCAACCTGTGCTGAAACACATCTTCTCTGCTTCAGTGTCTCAGAGTCCTTACTGACTGCTCTCACCCTGACCTTTGACCACCCTGTGAATGAGGACAATCAAAAAGGGATTTCACTTACAGAAGTCGATATAAATCAAACACCACATAATGTCACACACTGACGGTGACGTGTTTGAATTACTGTCATGTTGCAATTAAAACAGACAGATTGAGACACTTGGGATAAAAAAGACTGTTCTTCTGTCATTAAGCCTGACACTCATGTCAGAGTCAAAGGATTGTACAATATTATTAGGAGGGAGGGGGGACAGAAAAGATTATGTATTAATTGTGCAGAAGGGGAGCTAGGATTCATCACAGGTAAATCTCAGATTTATATTTCATTTTCACTGGTTCACTCATTCAGTGGCAATAATAAGCATTTATTTAGCAACTTGGTATTAAAAAAACAAAGAGTGGCTGGAAATATATTGTTCTGAATATGTTTCGGTGAGGAACTAAAAAGGATCTCCCATTAGAAAATTTTGCTTGGTAAACACCTGCATCTTTCAGACTCCACATGACAAGTAAAGTGATCATTATGTATAGTGTAAAATGGGTGGAGTACCCCTGATATGGTAATTGCACAATGAACTGATGACTGAATGCAAAATTCAACCAAAGTGATATATCAGTTCCGATCCTAAATTCTGATCCAGGACATAGAACATGTCTGTCTGCCACAGTTAAAACAGAAAATAAGAGTAAGGCCAACTGATCCTGGGTCAGTGCTCAGGAGCCGCCTCTACCTCCAGCAGGTCTGGGCAGGTCTGGGTCACTCACATAGGGGGGTAGAACAGTGTAATTGGGAACTTAGATCACCGTTATCCTTCGTCTGTCCTCCTCCTCCTTCTTTTCCCTCTTCCTCTCCTCCCTCCTCATCCTCATCCTCTCGCTTGATGAAGATGTCCTTGATGAAAATGAGCTCCTTCTTCATCTCCTCCTGCTCTTCTTCGGTCAGGGAGGAGAGGAAGGCTTGGACCTAAGAGCAGATATATACGACTTTCTAAAACTACTCTGAAAATGACTGTTTTGGAAAGTACTCTATGTTCCTCACACTTGTCCCTTACCTTGACCTCACTCTCATTGGACAGGATCTCCAGGGCCTCGAGGTGTGACAAGCCCTGGTAGTCGTCAAACAGAATACCGTAGTGAGCTGTGGGTGCACTGATTGGCTGGTTGCCCAGACGTGCCCGCTCTTTCTCTTTGGCTTCCTTCAACATCTAAAAAGATCACAGCGAAACTTCATTTTACACTGGTGCGGAGCTGTCATTTTAAAGGAGTTACACAATGTGGATTTGCACTGAAAATCGAATTATTCCATCCATACAAACACACAATACGCAGGTTTTTTTAGTGGTAAGTGTTTGTGTAAGTCTGTGTGAGTCGGTATGAGTGTGTGCTTGCATACCTGACTCAGTGACGCCGTCTTTTGCATCAGTGTCTTGGTCTTCTTGAAACCCGGGTCACTCTCAGCAAGAACAGTCATGGTTTTCTTTCCAATGAACTCCAGGGCATCCAAACCTCCACTGATCACTGACTTACCCTGAGAGACAGAGACACCAATAGACAAACATAGACTTACCAAAGATCTATGAAAGAATTAGAGAATAATTGAGGATATTCAAGTTAAATGAAAATAGTCTAATTTTTGACTAAGTTGATATTCATAGACAGTGAGGCAAAAGTATGTTGATGACATATTTTCAATTTGGTAGAAATTCTGGGATTGTTTTGTGTGTGTGTGTGTCCACTCACGGTGTTCTGCACAGCGTGTGTGATGGTAGAGAAGACGCCCCTGCCAGGAGCTGCAGCGCTCACAGACAACTCCCCTGTGTTGGACAGGTCAGTCTCTCCACTTTCATCTCCTCCCTCTCTCTTCTCCTCCGCTTCCTCCTCCTCTTCTCGTGCCTCCTCTCCTACCGAGGTCCTGTGGAGACGCAGAGCCTCTCCTGCCTTTGTCTTAACTGAGGTCAGGCTGTGACCTGCACACAGACATGTACACAGGTAAAGACTTGAGGGAGAGTGTTGATGAAGAAATTTGAGACGGTGAAAGAAATAACAACAGCAGACGTACCCACTGAGGAGGTGGCACTGCTCAGAAGAGATTTTCCCCATGAACTCCAACCTCCCCAACCTTTTTCTTTCTCCTCAAGTGACTTCTGCACACACAAGCACACACATATACATTACAGTAACAGTTAGAAAACATTACTTTATCTGCGCTATATTTAAAACTACTAGAGATACAGCAGTATCTGCTGACACACACAAAGCTATTAGCCTCAAAGGACTTAATTATTTTCATTATAGACTCATCCCTTGGTCTAAAATATCTGTCTTACTGTCACATAAGACAAATAAAAGCACCAAAGTCCTACAATTGAGAAGCACATTTTAAAAAACCCAAAAGTGCTTCATAGAGAAATTCTTCTTGAAAAGATATTTAAACACTTAATCAATGCTCAAAGCTGTCTAATTAATCAACGGATAGTTTTGACTCTGAAGTCAATAAATTCAAAGTCAAGTCATAATTAGCTGAGCTAATTGAGCTCAATTGAATATGGGCAAAAGGCTACACCAATAAATGGCCCAGGTGGATATAATGTTTGATATTAGCTTATTGCACATATATTGGTGTCAATAATAACAGATATGTCAACTGATTCTTAACAAGAACCTACAGCACAGAAATGCCAAATATATTGTTTGAGATCATTTAGAAATATTGTCATCATTATTATCTGTCTTCCAGAGACTATTGCCAAGTTAATTTTTCAACTGTAAAACGTCCCGCTCAACACAAAAAAGCTATTTCAAAGGATCCTTGTCAAAAATGTTTGTTTATGTTATGTGTTTATGCAAAAATCAGATATCGAAGAAGGTATACCTATCAGAAAAAGTTCTAGTGCATTAAGATTTACTGCATGTGAAGAACACAACTCAACTGCAACTACAGAAACGAGTGCTACAAACCTCCACATCCTCCTCTGCAGCGTCTGGCTCTAAGCTCACTGGTTGGTCACATTCGATCAGCTGACCCTCAGCGGGGGGCTCCAGTTCGTCGGCCGGACCCTCTGAAGTCTCAGCGTTGACGTCCTCTGTGGTCATCTCCTCTGTGGACTGTGGGGGGACCAAACTCTCCGGGGTCAGAGGAGGCTGCAGAGGGGCTGAGGGCGGTGCAAGGGCTGCTGGGACATCCTGACAGGAGCCAGAGTCAGTGTGAGAGGGCTGAGTGGGTGGAGGTTGAGAGTCAGCAGTCGAGTCTGAGTCAGAGGGGGCAGCCTGAGACATGGTGATCTGAAAGAGAAGAGATATATTGATTTTAGTGGGTTTGAGTTGAGAAAGTATCCTGTAAACATTGCTACATACACAACATTTACAATCAACATATACAACATACATTTAAACTGGTACAAACAGATGTTTACATTTTGGAAAGTAATTTCCAAATGTGTGGTAATACCTGGTTGTGTATGATTGCTTTGGCATAGTTTTTAAATCTTTAGATCCATAAAGTGTCTAAGGAGATGGAAGATTTTCATTTTTAGAGTGATGTAAAACAAACAAACAAACAAACAAAAAACCCAGGTAGATTCTTGCATTGCAGAAGCTGAAACTGGCCAGGTTTTTCATGATAATTGAGTTAAATGATTTAGTATCAAAATAGTTGGAGGTGAATTTTTTGTCAACCAACTGACTAATTGATTACCCATGACACACATGCTCAGACACATCATACTAGCACAAAGTTCAAATGCTGAAGACATACTGATAAATAAATCAATGTAAACTATTGGCAAGCATTCCTCCTTTAATAACAGACCATCATTGCAAAATAATCCCTTCACGACCAGTTATCTGCATTTATTTCCTTCTCTTTACATTTAGAGTGAAGTTGTTCTTGTATGTGCTGGGTTTGAATTAATGCATTCCTAATAATTTAACTAAAAGTTGAAGTGAAATTTTTGATGTCTTGCCTAAAAATACAGGATTCACTGTAGTGTAATGTCAGACTCTATGGTGCATCACTTATATTTAAAGCAATAAGTGAATCAATTAAAGGTTTTCTAATGGAAGTTTCGCATCAAGTCTGTATATGTTGCATTTTTTCTTATGAGGAAAAAACCATCACAAACTTTATTAAATGAGAATTAGTTAACACCTGACAACCTTATTTGATTATGATGCAACAATATTCAAAATCTAAACATATACAGTTGTGTTGGACTGAATTGATGAACTGTTATATGAAATTTTGAGGCCACAATTAGAAAAAATGAATTTACGTTCACGACTCAACAGCACCATCTAGTGATCAGTCGCTGTATGTGCATCCACATCATTACTGGCATCCTCATGTTTTCAGCCTCTGTTAAGTTTGTTTAAGTCTGTTTCCAGGCAGCAAAATGACATTTAACACAACGTTATCTCTGATAAGCTGTACTGCACAAGATGGCAAATAAACCGGTTAACAATACCAATATTATACACGTGTCGAGTAAAACAAAATGAGTCTGCAGAGCAAAGGACAATAAATCTGATGAGACAATATTCTCATTTCATCTGGACTAAAAAGAATATAGATTTAATACTTAATTCATAAACTGCTAACAAAGCATGTAGACATCAAGTTGTAGCTTATAACAAATTATACAAACTGGTCAAATCATTAGAAAACATCAATATGAGCCTTCTATACATATGTCAAAGCATTTCTTGCTTCTTTTAACACTATTGAAAAACATTATTAGACCATGACAACATAAGAGCCAAGTGAAGCAGACACCAACAAAGACCTCTGTTGTATCTGAAAAGCCAATGTGACAATTAGGCTTTTATTCTTTATGAGCTTCTAAACCACTGATACAAACACAGATTCAACACTGCAGCACATTCACGAAACTTCCCAGCCAGTTTTTTCCTGTTGTTGCTGATGTTCGTCCCGTAGTTGTCGCATGTAAAGTAGAGTTATAAATGTGTAAAGAAGAGTGTAGTTTGTGTGAAAAGTGACGGTGCAGCTCACCCGTCTGGAGACAGTCTGCGGCTCCGCTTCCGCCGCCACGTCGGCAGGCCGGGACGTGACCGCATCGAAGAGTTCAGAACAGACAAGATGAGTAACCGCTTCAGGAACAACTATCCTCGACCGATCTCCCATAACCACAAGAATTAAGCAACTATGGCTAATACCTGCTCATAATTCAACTTGTTAATGACAGCAACTAATTTCAGCTAATACACTAATCAGCCTTTGTATGTAGTATGAAAAATATGAAAAAGTAGGAGTAACTTTTTTAACAGAAACTTTTTTGAAAACAGTCTTTATTTCCTTATCATGACATATATTTTCTATTTAATCACTTAGTTATTGTAAAATTAGAGATTCATCCCAGACTGGCTTCTTTAACATGCTTCGTTTCTACAGTTTTATTGACATTATGGGTTTTAAAAAAATAGTCTGCGACTCCTGTGAAAGAGGCGTTTCTATTTAGCGAAGACGCAGATAGATAGGAGTGAATCATCTCGCTTTCCTGGGATAGTTGTGTTTGAACAGAAAACACGGAAGGCCTATGTCAGAGTTTTTGCATTTGGAATCGAAAATATAAACAACAAAACTTATGAGCAATTATTATTGTGTCTAATTATAGAAAGACATCATTAAAAACAGCCAACAATCTGTGCATTATTATATTTTAGTAAGCCGGTGTGTGCTCCCTTTGCACGGTGGCTCGTTGGTCTAGGGGTATGATTCTCGCTTAGGGTGCGAGAGGTCCCGGGTTCAAATCCCGGACGAGCCCAGTTTTTTTCTTGAAACAGAAATGATGGGATGCTGATGAGTCAAGCAATTGCATTATGATATGTAGATTGACATGGTCTTCATTTTAGAATATATGTGTTTTGCATATTTGTGTTGTGATTTTGGATTTATATTTATGACATAAGTAATTGTTTTCTTCTCTTACTTTGTTTATTTTGACTATTATGCATGAAGCCAAGATCATTGCATGTAAAAACCTACTTGGCAATAAACGTGTTTCTGACTCTGATAAATATGACAATATTTTCTGAATAATCTATTAATGTTAAGTGTTTGCAATGTCATGAAACAATTAAAAAATGATTAAAATATTTATGCATTAATCTTCTGTCAATCAACTAATCTACTCACTCCCTGAACTATTTCAGCACAAACACAGAGATATGAAATTTACGACACATCACTCCATTTTGCAAATATTATCAATAGGTTTATTAAGTGGTATGAATATTCTGTTTTAAAATAAATGCAAAATTGCAGATAGACCTGTACAGTTATATGTTCACAGTTTAACATGTTCCATTTGAATTGCCAACATTTAGATTAAAAAGAGATAGGGTTTATTATAGACACAACATTATAGAAATGTATAATATCCATTATTATGAGAGTATCAAAATCATGCTTAATAAAAACCTTTAATTGCCCTTTCAGTCTAATAATCAATTATAAAATATATATATATATATATATATATATTACAACTTATATTTGCTGAGATACAAAAATATGTACAAGCAAAGGATATCCAGGGGCAAATGCAGATCAGTTGAGCCACTACATTCGTGTGTGTGTGTGTATGTGTGTGCGTGTGTGTGCATGTGTGCGTGCGTGAATAATAGAGAGGGTCACACATTTTTGACAAACCAAGACCCCTGTTAAATGTTTTGGATCAAACTGACCAGCAGATCTATGAATAGAAAAAACTGTTGTGATTATAAAATGTTTGGCTTTGGGAAAAGTTTTATAAAGTGCACATTGGAGACATGTACAAAGACGCGATAAACATAATTATTTTTGTTCTCCAGAAGCTTTAAAAACAGAAAGTTGTGCTCTAAAATAGCGATGGCATTTATAAAACTGATGGTGTAGTAGAAGAACACTTTCTATCTTATGACTTTTTATTAAGAAAGCTGTTGAATTAGATGGCATTTCTTTCAAAATACATATCCTGCATGGAGGGCTGGAATAAAACTCATCTGCTCCTGAAAAAACAGAAATTAAAGAGCAAATTTCCCTGCTTTGCACTTTGTATTTTTCCCATATAAAAGTGTCACAGAATAAAAAAGGCTACCACGGTGTCACATCACAAACCAAACAACAGTTCATATAGATACATAAACTTGATATAAGACAAGACATTTCATTGCTTCTACCCTTAAACCAACCGAGTGGTGTCTTTTTCTCACTAACACAATAATGCCCCTGTGCAGCAACTTTCACATTTCTGAATGAAAACATAAAAAAACAAAACAACACTTCACTCTGACAATGAACAAGACCCAGAGTCCCCCCTTTTTTTCAACCCAAATACCAAAAGCACACCAGACTGAAGCTGAGCTGCTTTTATTAAGTGCATGTTTTCTGCTGTGTGTGCATGTATGTACAAGACAAAGCGAGCATTAGCTACCTGTTTGTTTTTTAAGGTCACTTCATGATGTAAGCTTGTAGAGGCAGATGAGGTGTGTGGTGTTTTGATGTGGGGGTCCATGAAGGAAGAGTTAGCATTAGCATTATGTGGCAGGTAGCCGCGCTGACGGAAGAAAAGCTGAAAGTGTGTATGATGCACAGTAGGTGTGATACATTCTGGAAAGTTTCACATTATATTGGCCTAGCTAGCAAATAACGTGTTTGTGTGTTTAAGTCCACAAGCTTTTCTCAAATGCATGCAGAGAATATGAAAGCCGATGTTGCACAAAAGAAAGCTCGAGCATGCTGTGTGCGTGAATCTGTGGCTTAAACTGAAGCAGTTTGGTTCTGCAGCCACAAGAGGGCGCTGTTCTCAGGCCTGCTGAGATGCTGCAGCCTCTGTCTGGACCTTCTTCAGCTGATCAGAGGTCTGGTACAACAACCATATTTCTATTCTAATGTCAAAATGAGCTGATGGTAAATCTGCAGAAACTGACATGTGATGGTTGGATGATTAGCAGGCTGACACCAGCTCGTATTCAGGCTAATGAGGTGAAAGGGTCTAAACTGGCACCCTGAGGAACTTTTCCCCAACCCCCTGTCAGAGTCCAAAGTGTAAGACCAGCCCTTTAAAAATCCCCAAACCCCCTCAAGTTAAAGTGGTACAGTCCAACGATGAAACCAGCACCCAGTTTCTTTCAAGTGACCCGGTGGAGGCTTTCACACCAGGAGGTGACGTTTCTTGTGCAAAGCCAGGTGGTCCGAACGGGAGAAGCTGCGTTCACAGTCGGGGCACTGGAACGGTTTGACCCCCGTGTGCTTGCGGAAGTGTCTCGTCAGCTCGTCTGAACGGGCGAACTTCCACGTGCAGCCTTCCCACATGCACTTGTAGGGTTTCTCACCTGCACATAGAGAGAAAACATGAGACCATCAATGACCTGTTTGAACAGACTGGAAACTATTTGCACAGGTTGTAAATGTTCATCTTGTGTGTGAGCAAAGACTCTTACCGGTGTGTGTCCTGCGGTGCGCTTTGAGGTGGGAGCTCTTGGTGTACACTTTGTTGCAGCCGGAGAAGTCGCAGCGGTGAATTCGCCGCTTTTTCAGTGTGTCAGGAGATTCAGCAGGAAGAGGATGCTGTGAGCCCGAATGAACTATTACTGATGGGTTGTTCCCCCTAAAAGACACAAAGAGAAGAGATTATTAGGAGTTCGTTGCTACTGCTTTACCTGACTTGAGCAGGAGAGGGCGCTGGCGTGGAGTAACAGCCGCCTCTCATCATGATGTTGAAATCTAAAAGTTCAATTCGGTTGCAGCTACTCTCCCAATGCAATAACAACTTCTACCAGTCAGGAAGCTGAAAAATACCTCCCGCCTTTTTCCAGTCTACCACGCCTTTGCTTTGTCCTGTCACCTCTCTCATGTTAGTTGTTTTCACTTAACCATTCAAATTCATTCACTGGGATCTGATGCAAATCCTCTGTGCAAGGCTGAAAATAAGAGCTCTGGAAGAATGAAAGTTGTGAATTAGTAGATGTAACTTTGCCAAAGCAGATTAGGTTTCTAACGCTCTACGCCCCATGTCAGTGTGTGTGTGTGTGTGTGTGTGAATGCTTTTCTGTGCAAACGTAGAACATTACAGTCAGATGATAATAGAAAAGAACACAGTAGAAAAGAGATGTTTTCAAGCGTTTCACAGTCAAAGAAGAAAACAAGACGGAGTTGTCTTTCTTCACTATCATTAAAGAGTGTGTGTGTGTGTGTGTGTGTGTGTGTGTGTAAGTGGCAGTTGAGAGCAGGTGTCGAGTGTCGAAATATGAATCCCTCACAGATCAGTTCTGTGTAAAGGAATGTGCAGAAAATCCCCCGCTATACACACACACACACACAAACACACACGCAGCGTTACCTTACTTCACACACCCCATCATTATTATACACCCTGAACACACTTGACCTATTTACCGTATACATACAGTATATTTACATTGTTCATGTGTGAGTTGAGAGGAAATGTGATGACAGACACAGACACACCCACGTTTTTTTTCCCTTAAGGGCCCAATTACTTCACGATGGGGAAACGACGGCAATGACTCTGACAATTACATTAGAGAGATGGATTTACACACAAGCAAGAACGAACTGGCAACGTTACACAATTAACCGGCCAATTACAAGCGTTACTGGCCAATTGCAATTATTTCTTTGAGGAAAAGGCAGAAGGACAGAAGGAAAGGATACTTTATAGAAGAACAACTTTACCAAAACAGATGTTGATGAGACGTGAGGAGGAGGAGGAAACAGGAAAGGAAGAAGGTGAAGAGGGGGTACAAGAGGAGGGCGAGAGGGAGTGGGAGATGCCGGACAATGAGCGCTAAAAAATACAGGAAGTGCTGAGCGAGGAAAGAAAAGGAGAGCCGGGAAGGGAGGAGGAAGAGGAATGGAGGAGGTGACAAGCCCGAGATAGCTGATACGAAGGTGCGTGGCTGACTGGAAGGTGATAAGAAGACGCGGGAGGAGGCTGTGATGAGAGGCGTGGCTGATGGACCAGACTGGAAATGGCAAAATAAAAGACGCCACAGTGGAATGAAGGACACACCCCACACACACCCACACACACACACACACATACACACATACACACCCACACACCCACACACACGCGCGCACGCCTCAGTCAGTGTGTTCATGTGTTGTTCAGGACAGGTGTTGTGTTACCTGTCCTGTCTTATCTCAAAGTGTGTTTTAGCTGCTCTTAGTTAACTTTCCGCTCATCCACATTCCCACTACGTCAGTAAAACAAGGCTTCTTTGCATGTTTGCAGAGTTTTTGTGGTGAAATCTGATCTTCTAATTTTACTGTTGGGCGTTAAACAGTGTCTCCACCAAACATTTAAGCATTTTTGGGCATTTTTGGATTGACTATATTTGATCATATTTGAGCCTGTGATACAACAGTTTGAGTGCAGAAAACAATTTTTTTAATCTTTATATATTTATATGCTTTCCTACTTCTCGAGTGACCAATAATATTATCAGTAGTTGGACAGGAGGCAATATGTCCAATCATAAATGAACTATAGAAATTGTCACACATTATAGTCTGTGGCCAACATGAGAATGTGGTTGGACTAAGTGGATATTAGCAAACACGGAAAAATATATTGTAGACAAATTTTGTTTTTCTTTGCATGATAATAATTATGCAACAAAATTAAATGCATGCACTTGTAAACTTTTTTTTTGCACTCACCCATTTATTTATGAGAAGTTCTTTGTGTTAAGACAAAACACAAAGAAGCTCTTATCCTCATTTGAAAACATTTTTTAACATCCATCACAACTATTGAAGAAACTATTACAAAGCACAATGAAGTGTCTTGAGAATCACTATTGCATGAAAAGTAGAACTTTGACTAGAGAGACATTTAGATTTAGCTCTCCGGTGACAATGGTTGCAAATGCAAATTGTAATGTGTTTGCTTGATAAGCATCACTTTTTTTTTTCTCTTCTTCCTTATCTGCGTCATAATTTACATGTCTTTTAACTGCCTGAATAAGTCTTGTTAAACTATTATAGCCCTGCAAGCATTAGAGCACTTTTTATTGGTTATTGTTCCTGTATGAATGAGGTACATTTCATTTCAAATGCACTCCACATATTGTTCTCCACATGCAGTGGCCCCTGTTTGAGAACAATTGTCAAGTCAATTTTATTTTTATAGCCCGGTATCACAAATCACAATTTGTTTTAAGGGCCTTTACAACCTGTACGGCACACTGCACCCTCTGTCCTAAGACCGTCCATTTAGATAAGAAGAGCAAATCCCTTTAATGGGGGGGGAAAAATGGAATGAGTCCAAAAACGGGATTGTTTTAGTATCTGTATCGAAAAAACTTGAAACAATACCCAGCCCTAGCTTCGGGACTCCACCTGAATTGAAAAAAAGCACAACAGGAACAGATCTGGTCGAAAATGAGTCTCTGACCACCACTTCCATATAAAGTTAAAGAGGAAGCGCTGAAACAGACAGTGAAATTTATGAAACGCTTGGTGCTTCTTTCAAAACTTCTATGAGTGTGCTTCCGCATCACTCACCCGTATTCGTGCGGTATCCTGATGACTGATGATTTCATCTCATGGCCACTGTGGAGGTCATGAGCGAGCTCAGGGCGAGGCTCTGTTTTGATTGGCTTGTGCAGGTCGTGGGCGTCGCCTTTTAGCTCCAGGGGCTTCGTAGAGTGAGCTGGGAAGATGTAAATATATAGCAAATGTGAGCTGGTGAGTATCGTCAGTGCATGGTCAGGATTTATTTACAGTGACATGCTGCTAATATCTTAAACATAACATTAAGATTAAATGTGCAAGATCGCAGGGGAACATGTTAGCATTGTCAGTGCGAGCATGTTAGCATTTATATATGGACAATCTTTGTCTTTTGTCCCATTTCATATTCTACATTTTTACTACAGAAAATTTCTATATTTTAACACTTAATATTATGTTTTGTTTGTTTGAGATGTGACCTCTGTGACCCCAATCTGACCACAGAAAAACAACATGGCTTTCCTTAAAAATAAGAATCTGCCGAACCTGATATTCTAAGAAGAGAAAAAATAAAAACCACTTCCTCATTTTCAGTAAAAGATATATTCATTTAAGAGGAAGGTGTCTGGTTAAGAAAATGTGGAATAACATTCGACATTGTATTTGTTGAACCTATCACCTATTTCATTTGAGGAAAAAGTCAGTCAGCACATTTTCTCTTGCTCTAAGGCTATTATTTCCTGTTTTTTAAAAATTGTTGTTCTTATATTGTCAATCTTCCATTTCCATTTCTGTAGATTAATGATTATTAAGGTACATTACATATAGAGTATAGCACGTTAATCAATTCCAATCAACCACAGTAAGTGAAGCCTCACCTGTCTTGTGCTCCCTGCTTCGATGATGGTCATCGTCACCTGGGTTAGGTGGGCTCACCATTATGGGCTGATGCAGGTGGAGAGGCGAGGGGTAGAGGACAGACAGAGGCACCATGACCGGGGACACCATGACTCCTGACCCCTGGATGACCCCGGAGCCCGAGCCGATCAGAGGAGCCACCATGGTGGAGTAAGGAAGCGAGGGAGTGGGAGGCGGGAGAGCGTGGGAGGGCGAGGAGCGCAGCTGGGACTGTGGGGGGGAGCAGCGGGGGGAGGCGCGGCTCGCCGAGCTGTAGGGGGACGGCGGGGAGCTGCGCGAGGAGGCCGGGGAGGAGGCGGTGGAGCAGGGAGGGGAGGAGGAAGAAGAGGTGGAGGAGGAACGTTTGCTGACTGACAGGTCCACGGGCTCCAGCTGGGTGTGTGTGGGATTGGTGGGGGTGTGGGACTGGGTGAAGGCGTGCATGTGTGACGGGTGGTAGAGGTGGGCGGGATGAGAGAAGATCACTCCGTATGGCTCTGGGATTTTCACTAACGAAGAGTAGAATGACTGCGAGGGTGGATGCAGGAGAAGGAAGCAGAGAAGGGGGACAAGGGACAAAAGAGCAGAGTTAAAAACTTCCGTTCTGCATTGAGTAACAGGGAAAACACGTTTCTGCCTCACAAACAACCACAGCCAGCCAAAAAATGTAAACCCAGCTCTGTTTGGGAGCAGATAACTGTTATGTCTCAGAGTACAGTGTGTGTGTTCATTAGCCTGCTGCCTGGCAGTGTTTGTACCTATTGTATGCAAATGTCCACTGTACAGCAGCCTGTTTGTCCAGGAAGAGCAGGAATGTGGGAACCAGTCTGTCTAGACACGTAGCAGGCGTGTGTGTGTAGGTCAGAGTTACTGTATGGCATCAAAAACATGTTCGGGCATGATGGGCGCACACAAAGGCACACACACACACCATCACCCAAAGCTACATTTACAAAACACACATGTGCCTTACCGTCTCCATGTCTGTCTTCAGAGGGTAATCATACATCAGCATGGCTGCACAGGCCAGGCTCCTACAAAATAAAACACATACAGCCATCAGTACACAGAGTTAATATACAACGGCACACTTTAATAAGTCATTTCATTTCTTTTCACATTCATTGTGGTTTAACATGGAAGCCTGTATCGACCCAGAAGCAGTGGTGGAAGAACTCCATCATAAGTAAAAGTCTCTCATTTAGAACCACATTTGAGTTTAAGAACAGAAGTGTTATCAACTGCATGTACGTATTAAAAGAAAAAAGTAAAAGTTTCACAGAAAATCAGCCCCTATGACTAAAAGTTCAGCGGTTCCCAACATAGAGGGCCCTCTGAAGGGTCTTCCAGACTTTTCTTTAACTTTGCCTTTTAGGTGAAACATTGGAGGGTTATGAACATGTGTTTAAATGGAACCATGTGAGAAGAAGGACATCTCTGTTAACAGGTCATAGACAACTGAAACAGAGAGCATGATATATATAATAAGATGTAATACTTTATAATTTTACCATATGTCTTTATATAAAAATAAACATTAAAAAAGTAGTAGTATAGCTATACAGAGCTATTTACTATAGTGTTGGAAAAAGTATAATTTTTCGCATAAAATAATATTAATATTTATAGAGAGTAGCATAAAGTGGAAATACGTAAGTACAGTATAAGCACTTCAAAACTGTTCTTAAGTACAGTACTTGAGTACATATACTTAGCTATGGTCCAGCACTTCCCATAACGCTATTCATTTGTCTTAAGTTAATCTTATTTTTAGCAAATTTCCCCACTGAGGAAATTATCTTATATCAGAAGTCATTTTTTAAAATTATCTTTTTTTCAAGGCAGGAGAAGAAGAAATAAACAGCATAACTGCTTGACAACTTGAGTGACATGTGTATGCACACACACATACACACACACACACAGAAGCGATGAAAAGTAAATCACAGAGGGAAAGCCTCGACTGAGAGGGGTCTATAGTTAAGTATAGGTGCCTGAAAATTGTCTGAAGCGTCTGTGTGTCAGGGCTCTCGTCTCAGTTCCAGTAAATCACATCAGACAATAGTGAAACCAAAAATCTCTCTGTCAGGTTTGACATCTTCTCCTCCTCTCTTCTTTGTGTGTACGTCTTGCCCAACAGACACTTTGTCCGGTCTTGTAAAAACTGACAGTGTGGGTGTTACAGACAAAGTTACGACAGGTCTTTTTTACGAGATTTCGAGCCATTTACAGTCGTGACAAACTGCCTGGCGTCAAAGTCTAAATGGTGACAGCACCTCACAGATTTCTGAACCACCTCATACTGAGGCCAGTTTCAGGTGTGAGGTTTCAGGGGTGGGTCCAGTTACCTTGGCTTTGAATGCCCAGGTGCATGATGACTCTGTGTTTGTGCCTAAACGAGCATGTTTATGAGCGTGGTTGTGTGTGTGTGTGTGTTCACTGGAGCATTAAGGCAACATGAACTGTCGAAGAATGTACCCTGAGGGAGTCAGTGTGTGTGTGTTTTTGTGTGTGTGACCTGATTAAAGTCCACCGTCTGGAGACAAGTTAACCATTAATTATTAACAAATGGGCAAGAGCACAGGCTGTCACGCCCTAGCACACACACGGACAGACAGACACACACACTAGTCCAGATGGGGAGCAGACCAATAGGAGAGCAGGATGCTTGCTTGCTGGGTCAGGAAGGGTGTGAACATGACGACTGAAGCCTCGCCCTTCGTCCGGCTCCAAAGAAACAAAGAGACTGCAGTCAGGTGGAGACTGATGTGTGTTTGTGTGTGTGTGTGTGTGTGTGTGTGTGTGTGTGTGTGTGTGTGTGTGTGTGTACATATGTCTTTGAGGGTGTGTTTCCTAATCCGGGTTTGTATTGTACTGTAGTTCAACTAGAGGTCAAGCAGTTGTTCTATTGTGGTTGTGAATCACACACAGAGGTGATAATAACAGCTGGCATAGTATGAAGTACAAACAGATCGATCACGAATCAGACAAAAGAAGCAACTTCTCAGCTTGTAAATGTACACTGCAAGGACAGACAGGTATTTTCCCCATTAATTTAAGGAGACTGCTTTGGTTTGAAAACTCAGTCCCCATCGTGGAAGTCCCCGCACCTTTATCTATCTTCTGTCAGTTAACATTTAAATATTTCACCTCCACTATTGAATCAGTGATGCCACAAGAGACACATCTCATCTCTCAATCAGCCACATTGAAAAACAAGGAGACTCACTGTCATTGATGGAAAGCCCCCGAAAATAGGCCCAGATAAAGTAATCTGACTACAGTCACATTTTTCAGTCTGCAGGTTCAGTCCAACGTCTACAACTGATGCTAATGATTGCTAATGATTAACAAATTAATCATTACTACTGATTAAAAAAAAAAATCTCAGAACATTTTCAAAATCCAAAAACATATTAAATAACATTTTACTTTATTACTGTATTTTTCACCACTGCTTTATGACACATTGCAATGCAGCTGTAAGCAGATTTAGGAACTTATTAACATAAGTGTTAACAACTATAACTGTGGGCATCAATAACTGGCGCTAGTGTACAAACATTAAACCAATTGTGACACAGTAAAACACTGTTGTAATCATTTAAAATCTTCATAGGCTGACAAATACTGTGAATTAAAAACATTCTAAATATTCTTATACCTGCTGTACAACCACACAGCAGGGTGCTACAAACCATTTATGAAATTTTGTATGCTGCTCATAAATGCTAAACAGGGGAACTTATATTAAGCTTACAATCATATGAAAATGGAAACTGAGCCAATCCTCACATTGGACAAGCTTTGAAACTGAAACTCCCAAACTCAGTAAATGCAAATGATCTTGTCGCTGCAGGGCTGAGCTCAGTTACGCGTGTACCTGTGAACGCATGAGTCGCATCCACCTGTACGTTCACGTGCTGAAGAAAATGCCGTAATTAACTTTCAGAACATCTGTTATCTGAGCGTATCTCTCACAAAAAGTGTGGCGAACCCCTGCGGCACATAGTGTACATTTAAATCCCCAAAAGAACAGAAACATGGCTTCCCTCCCAGAGTTCACCTGTCATGCAGCCGTGCCCCTCACAGGCCTGCTCACCTGAGTTGATTGATGGAGTCTGAGACACAAATACTTATGGAGCACTGGGCTAAAGCTGTTTGTCATTGGCTTGAGTAAACACAGGGTGATTTGGGTGAGGGTGGTGACAGAGATCTGGGTCACACAGCAGCAGCCGATACATAATATTGTTGGATCTGCATGGAGGCGTATGAGAGTTATGAGGCAACGTGACAGCAGGATGATGGTCTGTCCCGTCCTTGTGAGAAACAGAAACTTTGGCTGGTGCCCCCCCCCTCGGGTGTACCGTTAAAAAAATAAATACAATGAGACACAGAAAGTTCGGACAATCGCAGGAAAGAAATGTAATTTAGCGGCGCAGCATCTTCCTCAGTACACCTCCACAAACCACAAGGCCTCAGGAGAGAAAGGACAATCTGCAGCTAGAGCTCAACCATTTGTGTGTGAACCCGTGTTGCTTTTAGAGTCGCGACCATTAGACAGAAAATTCATCAGCGGCAACTATTTTAATTATTAATTCAGTAATTGTTTGAGTCTAAGGATTTGCTGCTTTTCTTCATCTTTTGTGACAGAAAATTTAAGACATTTCCAAAGCACCTCCAAGAAGGTGTGATGGCTATTTTCACTATTTTGACATAATATAGACCAAATGTTTAATAGATCAGTTGAGAAAAAAATCTACATATTAACTGATAATAAATAATCATTAGCTGCATTGGTCAAATTTTTGCAAATCAAAGTAGCCTGACAGACGACGACAACAACCCAGACAGAAATCAGACAGCTGTTGCACCATTCAGGGCATTTCCAGGTACTGCAGATCCTTCAGATGTGAAAATCAAAGGACGTCCATGCTGCGAGGTGAAGGAGCCGGCGTGTATAAGCAGCCCTACCTGGGTTGTCGGGGAGTATTTTCTCCCTGTGCGCTCTACATGTGGGTGTGTGTTTGTGCATGTCAAGTGTGGTCTGCAAATATTGTCCTTCTGTGTCAGTGGAGCTACTGTGTACTCAACCCCAACCCACTCAGCAAACACTTCCTACACCTCTCTCTCTCTCCCCAACCTTGGACTCCCGATCTTCCTCTCCAACTCTTCTTCACTGGCTCCTCAGCAATCACTCACGTCTTTACTACTGTATTTATCTGAACCACACACCACCCCGCACTCTTTTTTTCTCTCCCTCTCTATGAATGATATAAAACAACATGACTGAAGGGGAAAATATTGTGGCTTGGAGTCTCTGGCTACTGACTCAACCACACACACAGACACACACACACACACACTGACACGTACTTATACACACTCGCAGCCGCACACCAAGTTTCTGCTAGCTCAACAGAATACGCACACTAAATCACTAAAGGACTAAATTATTACAGACACGCACACATGCTCAAACACACGCAGACACAAATGGGGCTGCACACACACACACACTCTCTAATGGCAACAGGCTGGAGATGATGAGATCACCAGAGAGACCAGAAACCTCCAGACAACAGCTTTGTCCAAGAACACGCCGCGGTAGACACACACACACACACACACACACACACACACACACACACACACACANACACACACACACACACACACACACACACACACACACACACACACACACACACACACAGTTCCAGTTCCCTGCCTCTGCCTCTTTCTCTACCACCTCTTTTACCTTCTCACCTCCTGCGCTGTCTCACACCTGACTGTCATTTCCATCACAAACAGCACTCAATATTCATACTTCATCGCTCGCAGTGCAGGATTTTTAGGCACATGCTGTAGCTTGACTCACACCTTGTTACCTATTTAAACACCTCGGGGGGGGATGCACTGATTAATCTTAATTTAAGATCCCAAATTAGGTGACTCATCAAGGTGGCGAGCTAACACTGCAGCGTTTAACTTTTCCTTTCTCTGAGCTCACCTCTGATGCAGCTTCTCATTGCTCCACACTCCTTCCACTGCCCTCCACTCACTCCAATTTACCCCCCTACTGTACCTCCCTGCTCCCTTATTTCAACCCCTTACCTCACTTCCTCCTCCCGGCTCCCCTAATGACGCCTCATGTGCTCTCACTTTGACTCCTCTCACTTTAAGGCCCCTGCTTGAAGCCCCCCCATCCTCTTATTTTGGCTTCCTATTCCCTCGTCTGAGCTGCCGAGCCCACTCCTCCCATCTTTTTTACTCCGACAAACACATGCACATAAACACACACGCACAGGCACGTTGGCCCTCTCAGCTCCTCTCCTCCAGACTGCGGGGCTGCAAGGCCTGCAGACCTCGAGGGGGGAAGCCAGAGGGGGCCGTCAGCGGGGGAGAGAGGAAACAGGATCCATCATCACGCACACATGCAAACACATGGATACACACATTTAAAGACACACTGGAGTTGACATAAGGCTCAAGCGCTGACAAAGACACACATGTGTATGCACCTAGAGCCATACTTGTCAAAGAGGGGGAACGTTTTGAGGCTTTCCAGACGACTGAGGACAGAGGGAAGGAGAGAACGAGGGAAGCTGCCAGAGAGAAAGAGAGAGAGAAGCGGAAGCCCTCAGAGTTTAGTCTGACTGTTATTATTTCCACACTGCGTGATGGGTCGGGGGGTGTAAAGAAGAGAAGGAGGAGGAGGAGGAGGAGGAGGAGAGAGAAGCCAAATGGGGGGTGCTGCTGCAGGGGGCCTGCGGTTTCCTGTCTGACCCCCCCTCACCAAACACACACACACACACAAACTACACCTCCCTACCCGAAGAATGAGAGAAGAGAGGGGGGAATAGAAGGAGAGAGAGGGCAAAGAAAACAGCCGCTCTGACCAAACTATGTCAAAATGGAAGTGGAAAGAACAAGGCAGAGACAGAAAACGGGGAAGAAAACGAAGTGGGTTTCAACCAAAGTATGACAAAACTTCAATGAACCTCAAACATGGGGAGGGGGGCCGGCGGTAAGAAAGAGCTACACAGTCACAGTGGCTCAATCCAGTGGTTTAAAAGCGGTAACAGACACACTGCACAAGTGTGTGTGCATGTGTGCTTTTACACAACTGTGTATGTGCATGCGTGTGCTGGCACGCATGAGAGGTTGTGTAACGAGTTACAGCTTTTTACGTTTATGGCTGTCTGTGGAGCGCAGTGTCCTTATTCCCTTAACTTCTAATGGAGAATCACCAACTATTCAGCATCCAGGAGTTTAATGTTTAGCCCTAATGTTCCCGAGGAAATGCTGCCCTTTGAGCAGTGTGTGTGCGTGTGTGTGTGTTTGTGTGTGTACACTCTTGCGCATTTTGTTCCACCAGATAACATCAGCTTGTTGATTCAGGAAAAAAAAAGGCGTAGAGGTGGGTGGGGTGTTTGGGGCGTGTGTACATAAGTGTGTTTCAGCTTTGATGAGAGACAAATAATTAAGAAATAAATAAGTAGAAAGGTCAACTCGTCTTTTCCCCCTTCTGTTTAAAACTTTTTCTAGAGCAGTGAAAGAGTTTAAAGTAAGACAAAGAGGCAGAGAGAGAGAGAGAGAGGTCGCCCTCATTCCACCCGTCCACCCCCCACATCCACATCCCTCTCTCCTCCCTTCTTTCTCCCTCTTTCTCTCTCACTCCAGGCTCTAAACAGGATAAGGGCTTCATATGCCAAGTGGAATGTGTGACGCAAGCCTCAGCCTTGAAACAAAGCACAGGAAACAGGGAGAGACAGAGACGGAGAAACACAGAGAGAGAGAGAGAGAGAGAGAGAGAGAAAAGAGATGTGTATTGTAAAGGATGAATTGAAACAGGAGGACAGAGAAGCTTAGGTGTGACTGAATGTTTGAATCTCACACACACACACGCGCACACACCTGTCACATGTGTGTATCACTGCGCTCAGCTCTGACACCACGCAGCAACACTGAGGGTCATCTCTCTCTCTCTCTCTCTCTCACACACACACACACACACACACACACACACACACACACACACACACTGATCCTGCATCGGCTTTCAGCATTTACAGACGTCCTGTCAACATGATTTACAGCTAATAATATGTAAATCAATCAATGAGTGCACTGACATTTTTTTTTCAGTTTGTAGTTGTCGAATCCAGAAAAATGGCAGCATTGTTTTATATCATTTTAAAATTAATTATCTTTATATTTTGGACAAAATTATTGGGCCAGTTTTCATTATCACAATTTTCTTGACATTTCTGAAGCTAAAGTAAACAATCAATAGATCAACTGAGCCCTAACTGATCGCACTTATTTTAACTTAAGTGATAACACTCATTTTAATATCTGTATTAATCTCTACATCTTCACCCAGATTAAAATCACACATCATGTGACCACAGGTTGTCAAATGTCATCAGCAGTGACAAATCACTAGGGGAGTCTTTGTCAATCACAAGCCTCTGTTTGACCACTTTTTAAAATTTGATTCATGAAAAAACAACACTATGTTCTATAAAAGGCTCTAAAGGCTATAAATAGAAATGTCTCTGCTGTGGCCTGGGTCTACATCACTTATCAGCCAGATCATTAGTCATCAGGCCAATAAGGTTTAAAACAGAAAATCTAACACACAAACTCAAGAAAGAGCCACAAACACATCTGCGAGTCATTTAGCAAATTAGGCTAATTAATCAGACACGAGCAGCTTGATCTCATTAAAAAAAAGACCCACAGCTCTGGATTTATGGACTGCTTGACTTTCCTATAAAGAAGTTTGTTTTACATCTACTCTTAAAGAGACCAGTAAGAGAGCAGGGAGCCGGATCCACACTCACCTCTCAGACGGGGTCCACAGTCTGTTCCTGTAGGAGAAGAGACGCTAGTTTCACCACTGCCTTGCTGAAAGGCACAAGATCCGTGTCAGGGAGAAACTCAGTGAGGCGACCGGACAGAAGACGTGACGCAGGCGACGATCAGACCTGCGATGTGTCACTGACATCAGAGAGAAACAGGACGATCCGGTGATCGATGGATCCAAGAGAAACTTCCCTCAGTTACGAAACTACCTCCCTCTGAGTGTGAGTGTGTGTGTGTATGTGTGTGTCAGTCTCTCTCTCTCTAAGTCTCTCTCTCTCTCTCTCTCTCTCTCTCTCTCTCTCTCGTCGTTTAGAAACTGTTGCTGTCACATGATCCACAGTCTGTCTGTCCTCCGTGGGGTCGGGCTGCTGGGCGGGACCGGGGCGGGGTGGTCCAACTCGTGTGTGTGTGTGTGTGTGTGTGTGTGTGCGCGCGCGCGCGCGCCCGTGTGTTGAAATTTTCTTCTCAAGTTTTCAGAAGACAACGAGGCTACTTAAAACAACTTCTGACAGCAGCAACACACTGTTATTAACAGGGGGCTCGTTGTGTTTGATACAATTAAAATCTTCAGTATTGAAATGTTGCTAAATTACATTTTGGAGACGGATGAAATGTGCAAATTCTTAACTGAAACAGAAATAGCATTACTACATTGTGATATACTTTATACACAATAAATTGCAATTACTTGTGCAAAATGTGCATGTTGTATTTATTTATATATATGTTTGTCATACAGATTCATGTTGCTTATTAAGTTGTACAGTATACTGTTGTAAGTTATAAATATTCCAGTTGGATGCTCTTTAAAACAGGCCATTTATTTTAGACTTGCAAAAGTAAGTTTTACACACATTATTAATTTCATTGCAATTCATACCACTTTATTTTATCTTTATATTTATATGCATAACATTTAAGTTGGTATGTCATGTCCCCTTTGGAGCCATTTCAGTTCCTACCTGTTGTTTTCAGACGGACACTTGTGAGTGTGACAGACTCAGAGCAACATGTGCAGCAGTGGAGATGAGAATCCGCTGTGAGGAAAGAAACAGAGGGAAGTTGGGTGTTCACTCTCTGGTCGTGTTGCCGTTGATTACAGAAGATTATTGAAAAAGAAATTGTAGCCTGTTAATTACCCACAGGCCAGGGTTAGGGTTAGGAAATGGGCTTGTGTAAAAGTACATCAATATTACCAGCAAATATGGTAAAAGTATTCATTAGATAGGCATTGCTGATGCATGCTGGGTAAACAACATTTTACTTTAGAATGGAAGCTGATTTTATATATTTATTATAGTTTAAAACACTGTGGCCTCATGTTTTGTAAGCTCTTCATATACCTCTTTATTAGCTACCGAGTACAATCTAATGCAATAAGTACAACAGTCCTGCTACAACATCTGTCTTTAAGAAGCTGATCACGTTCAGTTTTTCTCAGAAATGTATAAGTCACACTTAAAGGTGGTGTTACACTGGACTACATTATACTGAGAGGTGTTTCCATTCTCACCTCTGAACACAAACACTAACCAAAACATCATAAAACTAACGCCTCCCTGTGTCAGCAAAAACAGAACAATAAAAGCATCACAAAAGTTGATTTTGTTGCAGGAGAGCTGTATGGGATTGCATCACATTACACAGGTTATGTTTAAAATTGTATTGTGCTAAGTGACTAGTAAAAACAAATGCAGTAAAAAGTACAGTTGACTAGTGAAATGCAGTTCAGTTCAAGTTCATCCAAGTGGTGGTCATAAAAAACGCCATGTTATCAAATATAATTGGTTTACAGAGAGTGGTCTGCACAAGTATGCAAACTTTGAGGATTTTGAGAAAGTTGACTCTGAGGTTTACTGCATTCAGAACAGAAGAGTTTGACCATAATCAGATGACAATTTGTGTGTTTCCTCTGATAATTATTCATACTTAAAAAAAAAAAACTTAGAGCTCATTCAGTGATTGCGAACGTTACTAATGCAGGGGAGTGACAGCAGGTTTGTGTGTTCATGTTTGTGTATGTGTGACCATGTGTGTGTGTGTGTGTGTGTGTGTGTGTGTGTGTGTGTGTGTGTGTGTGTGTGTGTGTGTAAAAGGAAGAGGGCGTGAAAAGCAACAAGCTCTTTCCACAAAGAACTGCATTACCGTTACGAGGCAGGGAGAGACAATTATAGAGCAAAGCGTTAAACAGAGGTTATATAATTTCATGCAACATTTTTCACTCATCGCTATGGAAAAAACTCACTCCTGATTGGCTGACAGGTGCACATTAAAATTAGGTTTCATTACAGTTCCTGCGAACAGTTTAACTACTGGTCTAAATCAGCTCCCATGGACTATTAAACTGCAGGTAACCACAGTGTTTATGCTTTATACCACAGTTCCAGATAAAGGCCCATTATGCAATATTTTTGTTATTGACACTACTCCATCACATGTGACTGTTTTGCCTGTGTGTGTGTGCGTGTAAATTTGAATCAATTTAATGACTCCACCTAAAGTTATTGTACTAGTAGTGAACCCACTGAGAATCAACACCCAACTTATGCTTGAGGCTTACAGATCATTGTTTTGGTTTTTCCCATGAGACTGTGCATGGACTGTAAATGAAACAGTTTTACTACTGAAACTACACCTGAGCACTGCAGTCACTCAGGCATTAATTTGCTGCAGTAAGAATGCCAAACACGCAAAGTCACCACAGACAAACTCATCTTTAGCAATAAATCATGTAGAAGAAAATGCAATTGCAATGACACGTAGAATTGTAAATCTACATTATCATAAAACAAAACAAAAATGCACATCTTAAAGCTGATATACCTGATTTTCTTGGTCACTTGGGTGCATGTCATATACATAGACATATCATCATCTTAGCAAAGCACATCTGGCAGACATGGAGCATCATTATCATTCATTTGGAGTCATACTTATTATAGCTCTTATAGCTCTGAGGAAAATATCTGGCTCTTTAGATGCTAAAGATGTGACTGACAGAATGACAGTCCTCAGTTATGCTGCTAAAAAGCTGAAGACATTTTTCTCAGGAATTGATGAAATAATTTCAAGCTGAGTGGATTGTATTCGTAAAGTGGCCAGAAAGAAGACTCCAATTGCTCTGATGCTCATTGGCAGATCAGCCATGAAACATTGTGAAACCAATACTTTATCAGGGCTTGTTGCAGTTTGTTTTAGAGACTTTCTGCACCATCAAAAAACCCACAGCCCACTCCAGTTGTTTTTCTCACGGGTGAAAGCGATCGAACCAAGAGTAACTAAAAACTTGAGAAGCCTTCAGAAGAAAATGATTTTGTCTTCTCCGTCCATGTTTCCTCATACTGGGACACCTGTTTGAACACAGTAATGCAGTTTCATTGTGTAACCACAGATAGCAGCATACTTGTTGGAGGATCAGCTGGCAGATGTCCATTGAAATTTCATCAGGAAGCTTTTAATGTAATTCCAGTGAAGACTTTTTATCTTTGGCAAAGGGCCCTGGTTAGTTGCAAGTGTGACAAAGCAGTGCTACTTTATTTGAACTGGTTTAAAACAACACATCGCAGTACAATACAACTTGCTCATTTAATTTACACTATCATTTCATTATATGGTCTTTAATATTTTTGTTAAACAGTTCCATTGATGATACATGTTTTTACCATCCTCAAAGAAATGTCATACCACGGATGTATTTATGTGTGTGTGTGTGTGTGTGTGTGTGTGTGTATTTCTGTTTCTGCTTTTGTGTTTGTACTTTCAATGCTTTAGTAACATACATGCAGGTATTTCTCAGTTCCTTTACACAGCCCGTTTTTGCAAGAAAGAGGTGAGCTGGGGCAAAACCTTAACCTAACACACAAACACACACACACACACACACACTGGCAGCTGTCATTGCAGATCCCTGTGCAGCGAGGTGAGGCAGTGCCGGGCGCTGCTGTGGAGCTGGCTGTTGAAACAAGACGGTGATGATGTGACAGCTGTTATTTCATGGATGGTTTCTACAGCGTATTAGTCTAGGTGTGAGTCTTTCAAGTCTGAACACACATCTGCTGAGGCTTAGCCAACTCCGTCTGCTGGAGAAGTGGAGCATGAGACGTGGTGATGTCTTATAGTGCAGGATGGGAGCGTTATAGAGAGCTGGTCTGGGCCAAAGATGTCAACTGTAACTGTGTTTGTGTGTCAAAAATGACTCAGGGAGAACAGGATGTACCTGACTCCATATCACACTATGAACCTATAGACGGATTATGTAAGTCATATACCGGGTGTGTCATTTTGTTAAATCCTAAAGTATGTACCGTACTGTTGGTCCTTGTACGTGCTAGGCGAGCCAAGTGTGTTTCATGATTTTGTAATACTACATCTCTGGGAGTGGGTAGAACACTATTTGATGTCTGACTTGAGATTTGGACAGAATTAAAATGTATCCATTATAAATCACTTCAACTGTTTACAAAACCTGGTACACATGGCATGTGGCACGTTTCTAAAATAACGTGTCTCTGATTTCTGATCTTTCTTGCTTGATATTTTTTTCACCTCATTGATCCAAATGTCAAATTTGGACAGATACCAGATATAAGGGAGGCAAAATGCAAACACCTTTCCATATACAAAGTCTGTAAATCTCTATGCACAGATTCTCAACACAAACCCACCAGCACATGGACAAATTTTTACTAAATTTTCCCGTCATTTGGAGCCAGGAAATTGCCCGACAGGCACAAGCGATGAATTTCCAGTCTTTCTTTCTTTCCTTGATTTTTGCTTTCCATCACAATGATCAAGTTTTCTGTCCCTAAAGAGAACAGTCTGTCAGTTAAGTTAAGTTACAGGGACACGTTCTCTGGAAAACTTTCGATTTGGAGTGACTTTTTAAATACAGCAAAAATTAAATTCACTCTCTCTCAGAAAACAAACAAACAAAAGGATCATAAGGGATAACTGGAAAAATATATTTATATTTCAATTTGTATGATTTGGGATTTTGGGATTTATTTAATGTTATTCAAACTTGTTTCCATTCACTTTTATTATAGTAAGTCTCATTTTTTACCTTGATGACATCACATTTCTTGAGTTTTCTTTCTCTTGTCATATGTTTCTCCACACTTGATGAGTAATGACTGGAAGTGACTCTGTCGGGGTAACATATACACATGTACTGAATAAATCATCCATTATATCTTCAGGTAGACACACACACACACACACACACAAACAGACACACCTAAATCATCCTGCAGGCATTGTTTCAGAAATGAACCATGAAAGTTTTGGAATTGAAGATAGAAATGTTCTAATTAGCATCACTCCCACGCACTGGATTGTTCATTCCTCTCTCTCTCTCTCTCTCTCTCTCTCTCACACACACACACACACTGTCTCTCTCTCTCTCTCTCTCAGTGCACAGACATGCAAGAGCCAGCATGTACATAAATGCAGAGTTAGCGCCCAGTGGCTACATCTTCAATTAGGAAGACCTTTAACTTTTCAGTACATTGAGCTCTGCAGGCCTATAGGTCAGAGTTCACCAGTTGTAAAGTGCTAACCAACTCATTTACATGCAAACACACACAGACAAAACAGTCACATACAGTATGAAGGCTTCACAGTTAATTTCATGGTATTTAGTCAAGTGTCAAAATAATTGTTAAGCTGTTGTTTAAGTGAATGTGTTTTAACAGTTTAGGTTGAAAGATCATATCAGCTCAGCAGATTTTTGAAAAGCATCTTATTTTGAATTATTGGGATTTTCATATTTTATCTATAAGAGCTAAAAGCTTTGTTGGTTATCTACATGGGACTAAAAACTAACATGATAAGAAAACATTTTTTTTGCAGTTGCTTTTAATTTATGTTACAAACAGTAAAAAGTCAGATAGCAGTCAAATTGTAACTGAACATAACTATTTTCCATTTGGAAAAACTAATTTAATTCTCATCAGAGGTAATTTTACTACTACTTGAGATTACTTATTAATATTGAAAAACAATCATGACATTCCACATTGATAGTATACAGGGGTCTATATGGACAACAGCGTCCTGTACTCTGTCTCTCTCCTGTCTTGTCTGTCATCTCTCTACAAATAAAGGCACAAAATGCTGCCACAAAAACAGGCACACAGCAGTTCCCCAAAAAGTCCCAGAAAAGCACTGACTTCAACACGGTCCTCAGTGTACTCAGGCCATTTACTGTGGTGCTCTGTGAAAAGAACTGGGCTGGGGCCATAGTTTCACTCTCTGGATCATCTATATTAACAGCAGCTATTAATAAGCAGAGATCAGAGTCGCATGTTCTAACTTGTCAAGAGTCTTTGATCAGTTTGTCAGTATCAGTAGATCAGTATGAGTTATTGTCTGAAACTGGGAACAAACACAGGTGGAGTCGAGAAATTGCAGCAGGTGCAAATACAAAAAAAATGAATAAAGACTGAAGTTATGTCCCAAATCCATACTCTATATTAATTCTATACAGGATATACAACCTACTAATCATAATAGTTTATTGTGTTAGTAGTTAGCATCCAGTCATACTATACCATTAAATGCTAAAAAAAAAAAAATCATCAAATTAAACAATATGAAGTCAGATCAAGTCAGTCAATCAATACTTTTCAGCACCTCCTCAGTTTCCTTTGCACATTACATCATGGGAGAAGAGCATCACACTCAAATATTGACCACAATTATCATGAATGCCATCTGGTTTGGCTTAATTCTGAGATCTTTCTAGTGTGACCACTCTACATACCAGAAACCTGCTTGCAATCATTAGATACTGTAGTATGGATTTGTGACACAGCACATGTTGGCCATAGGCACAAGGAAAATATGGCTGATCTCCCACAGGTACAGTTTCACCAAACTCACCCTCAGTGACTTCTACGTGTTGATCAGGTTGTTTGTGTGCTTGCGTGTAATCGAAGACGTTTCATTGTCTAGATTTCACCCAGAAGAATGTGGAGGATCATAAGACTCTGAAGTTATCCTTTGTTCTTGTGTGTGTGTTCATCTTTACAATTGTCTGCTACGTGCGTATTTGTTTTAAGATGGAATGTGTTATATCATGTTGTCATCTGTTAAAAAAAACAAGATTCTCTTCTGTGGAACAACATACAAAAAACTGGTCACTGTTCCAGGTTTTGTTGCGCTTCACTGCTCAACAAGGAAGACAAGGCACAAAAACATACTCAGGCTGCTATTACTGAGTCTAGTATACAATGTTATAGCAGTATTATGATCACTGTTGTTCATTTTTAAATGATCACTGCACAATTTAGACTCAATTGATCAATTGACCAAATTCTCAACTTTTTCCATTACGAGTGTTAATTTGAGATGAAATTGATTTCAAAACCTACAAAGGTAAACTAAAAACTTGTTTTGGTAATTAGCTGCACTAAGCTGAATCTGATAGAGTGCGTTGTCTCTGCATCTCATTTTATATATGTCACTGAAGACTGTATATGAAAGAAATAGAGATAAAATAGCTGTTGACTAATTTATTAGTTGATAGTTGATATTAGTTCAAAATTCAAAAAGACTATGTAGATTTTCTGTTCTGTATATAAACTGTAGCTGCAGCCATAAAAGAACATAACAAAGTTGACAAAATGATTAGTATTGTTGTTATTTCTTTGAAAGAGATTCTGTTGTTATCAGGTATCAATTTGATTGACTGAACTATTTCATAATGTTGCAATATCATCCGCAACAGCAGCAACTCTTTCCAGTGAACTACACAAGAATGCAAAAGAAGACTAGTGTGTGTGTGTGTGTGTGTGTGCGAGTGAGTAAATTTGTGTATCTATCCAACAGCGAACCTCAGGATGCCGGTGAGCCAAGAGGAGACATTTAGCAGATCGACTGTAGTTGATGCTTTAAATTATGCTAAAATCTACCTAAGGCACAAGATTTCAATCATTTTTAAAATGTTTGGATCATCAATGTGCTCATAAACAAATGCAATTTGTTTGTTGATGCAGATAAGAGAAAACAAAGAAGCCACACATTTACTCTGTTCACTAGTACATAATGACGAGTTTCTTCTTAGAAACATGGAGCGATAAACACATTCCAGCACTGATGCATCAGGTCAGAAAAAGACAGAATCTGAATGAATGATGGGAGGATGATCTATAAAAGGTTGTCCTATTTAAAATGAATAATCCTTCAGTCCAAACAAGTGTCCCCTCTTTGATAGGGAGACACCGGTCTCCTCTGGGCAATTTTTCCATGAAAAGTTCAAAAGCAAATTTTAAATACAAATATCCTATTTCACTTTTGTGCTATGATCCACACTTTGTCACAGTAAAATGATAGTATGGTGTAGCTAATGTAGAAAGCAGTGTGTGCGTGTGTGTGTGTGTGGTAGTTGCAGGAGGAGTGCAGTTTGTAAATGTCAAGTTTGGCCGTAGGTGAATGTGGTGGCACACACACACACACACACACACACACACACACGGAGACAGGCCGACACATGCAACGTTTTGTATAGACACAATGCAAATACTAAAATCTGTCCCTGAGGGGAGAGGAGGTGATAGACAGGAGGTCAGGCTGTGAGGGTGTGTGTGTGTGTGTGAGAGAGAGAGATTATTTCACTGAATAAACCCAACTAGCAGAGGTAAAACATGACAGTTAACAGTGAAAGAAAAGTCTCCCGTTAAACACAAATGTCCTCCAACAGCCCAAAGAAGACTCCTTCAGCTTGTCCATGTTTCTTCCTGTCAGAGTGAATCCACACAAAAAACAACATATCAAAAGAATTAGGATGGCAACTAACGATTACTGTTAATTCACCGAATATTATTTTGCCTAAAACACGTCCAACATTACTGTGATTTTCTTCTTTATCACCCTGGAACTCTGAAATCAAAGATAACATCTTCAAACCAATGGGCCGAAATGATGACTACAAGATTATCAATACCAGTGAAATGAAAATGATCATTTATCATTTATGAAAATCATTTAAACAAATTTAAAGGTTTCTTTTAAAAAAAACAAAGTCAGGATTGATCCTCTTACTCTACAGAAACAAACTTATTGGGACGTACAGAATAAACGTTGGCAGATTTGTGATGATGGTTAGTTTAATTTAATTTGTTAGAAAATCTTATCCATTTGATCAGATTATGTTTTTGATCTTAGAATTTGTTGATTTTCATTTGATGCCTAATGTGAACAAATTTGCAACTTGGGTTTACAATGACTGTTTATAATGTCATTGATGATGGGATGATGGGCAAATCACAGACAACTATGTTGGTAATCCATGATAAAGGTATCAAAAATATATATGTAAAAACATAATTATTCATTACCATAAAGGACTCCAACTTATTGTTCAATGAGAAAGTATCCAGGGTAAGTATAAACATGTTTTCTCCAACTAAAATTATTGTTAGATAGCTGAGGCATAACCCAAATTTTTTGTTTTGCTCATCCAAAATGCACTGGTTCCCTTTGAGTTTTAGAAATGATTTTAAGATTTTGTCGACAACCTTTGAGGCTTTGAATGGTCAGACTCCCAGTTATATTGTTGAATTACGTCATTGGGCCGGGGTGGAGCTGTGACTGGACATTTTTCGGTCATTGCTCTTCAGCTGTCGACTTCCCTACCTGAGCATCTCAGCTAACTGCATCTGTAACATCCTTTAAATCATTTCTCTCTTTTATTGAAAAGTCCTGTCCTAGTTTTCATTACATTTCATTACATAATTTTGTTTTTAACTCATCATTTGACTTTATGTTCTTTACACTCATTTCAGTCTGTGTGACCTTGTAGTCTCATTGTTTCTTCATATTTTATTGTTTACTGCGAAGCACTTTGTGTCTTTGTTTTGAAAATGCTTTATAGCTTTATATCAAGAATGGATGAAAGCTATTGTGGTAAAAAAAAAAAAAGTTATTGATTAAAAAAAAATTGCATCTTAATTGCTCGGCTGAAATTAGTCAGACAACTGAAGTTGACACAGTGAAGAGAAGAGATATGTTTGTCCTAAAGGCACAAAGACACACATACCAACACTGGGCTGGGTCAAACTCAAACACTGCCTGACTCCCCAGGGTAGGTGACACCCTGTGTAACAAAGTATCACATGCACACTTCAAATGCTCTCCCACATCTCCTGGATTATATTCTGTTTGCACAGGACTGAAATGTTTCAGTAGTTCCTTTTAGTTTAAGGATGTGTAAGGAAACAAAAGTCACCTTTACTACCTACAGCTACTGACTTCAAAGTTTAGATTACTCTTAACTCTTCTTTCTTTCATGCAACAGCGAGTGATTACTATTTTACCGTTGACCACAGAGATGAGTCAGTCAGAGGAGTCACAACAAAGCTTTCATTATCAGCTGCGGGAGACATCCAGACCATCCAAGTACGTTATCATCAGATTCACAACGAATCAGATCAGCGGGGAAATTTTCAGTCTAATTTGCAGTCTCCGCAGTTTTGTTTTTGCAATTACCTGCCCAACCTAACCAGCATTAACAAAGGTGTCACGTAAACGTATTTCTGTGGAACAGAAAGCAGATAATTTTTCACTGGAACCACAAATCTCTCATCCCAAAATACTCAGGTGAAGTCAAGCATCACAACGCCTTCATTCCTGCTGCAAAAATAAATAAGCAGATGAAGCTTTTGTAAAATGTCTCTCTAAGGAAGATATTTTGCATGTGTCACCTTCTATTGGGGAATTTCTGCGAACTCTTGGCACTCTGATCACTTCTGCATTTCGTGCTGTCAAATCTTTTCACATTTAGTTCTTTCTTTCTTTAAACAAATCATTTGCTGGAAGCTGATTTATAAATATCTTATGCTCTTCTGTCAATATACTTGTCTGAGATGAACCAGGCCTGCACAGAGTCCATCACTGGTGATCACCACACATCGGATGTTAAAACTGTCTGCTTTGCTCCCGACTTCCTGTGGTATCACCCCAACATGGGCAAGAATAGTTTCTCAAAATCAAGGTCGCTGCTCTCCACTGACTGCAAAATTGTATTGCATGATGGGACATGAAGATGGGACCACAACAGTGGTAGAGTGGTAATCTGGCATCTTCCCAGTTGACTGACTCACCGTGGGGGCCGTCGTTAGTAATAAAAATAAACAACAACAACAAAAAAATGCTAATGACCGACTCATAAAACAGGGGCAAAAGCCCATTGGCTCATTTTCTATCATGACACTAGGCTGGCTCAATCACATCTCTCACCGGGCCAGCTTCGCCCCTCCCACTCTGTCCTCTGTTTCTCCTGTCAGATGTCGTGGATCAGAGCCAAACATCTGTGGAATGAGTAGGGCGTCTGTCAATCGTCAAGATGGACGAACAGAAACAAAAGGACGGGGGTGCAGAGAAGTTGTGGACCAACAAATGAAAAAAATCAGATATACCAGCTCCATGCACATCTTTGTCAAAGAACTTTGGATCTGAATTTATAACCATGTTAATACCCACCCAATTAAATGTGATCATCTCTCGCTCTCTTGAGCACACTTATCCACTCAGCTTCATAGTGGTGTGAAGGAATAGTACAGTGCTCATATTAAAGGGACTGTGAGGATGGTGCACTGGTGGGTGGTGTTTGACTGATCTAAACACTAAAGAGTCAAAAATGCCAGGGCCGATTTTTTTTTTTGTCCCAATCCAGCCCTGATGGGAAACAACAGGTTTTCCACTGATCTAAGGTTTCAAACAGACTAAACACAGCGAGGCTGCCAGGCGCCACTGACCCACCTCCATCAGTCGGTTGTTTGTGAGCAGATTAATCGAGCTGTCAACTGCTGTCACGGATGGTTTAGTTTGGATTTAATAATGAGGCACGTCAGTGCAGGAGCTGTATCTGAACTCAGTTTTATTTATTTCAGCAGTCAAAGAACATGCAGCAGTGCACATTGCACACACAGCAGATCACACTTCATTTATTCAAACTTTATTTCAGTGAACCGAATCTCATCATGGACGAGCACATCATGGACGTGATTTCCACTTTTCACTTTCACTTTCCATTACGTCTTAAGTCCTTATATACATCAGACTGCAACAAGTCCACAACATAATATTCAAGTTCTAACTTGGTTTAGGAACATAATTTATTTATTCATATTTATGTCACAGTCATATTTGTGTCACTTTATTTTGACTAAGCCACTTTAGGTTCCACTTGTACTTTGTTGTTACTTATATACTAAGTTGTATATACCTTTATATATATGTATATAAATATATACATATACATATATAGTTTTTTATACTTTGTACTTCTACCTGATTGCTTGTGCTGCTGCAACACCCAAATTTCCCCTATGGGGGATCAATAAAGAATTATCTTATGGTATTATCTCTTATCTTATGTAGCCCAAACTCAAATTTGTCAAATCTGTACACATACAGTATGACACCCACTATCAACATGTGGTTAATTAAAGGGTTTCATCTGCCCCAAGACACTAAATAAATTAATTCCAGGTATTCAGAGAGGCATTCAAAATGTTGATGACAGACGTTTATTTTACAGTTTTAGATATGAAATGGCACAAAACTATTTTAGTATGTCTGAACAGCAGGAACAGAAATATCAATGAAAGATCACTAATAGCTTGGATTGTTCCTTATACCTACTGGATGTATGAATGGTTAATATCTCTCCTATAACAGCTGACACCTGCTAATCCAATCTGCCCATATCAGGTTTTTTTGGATTAAGAGATGGAGACACACCTTGTGAAACAATTTCTAAATCACTGCCACTCAGTCAAGTGATAAACGGACATGTTGTCAAAAACATGGTAAGCTTTACTGAAAGACCGGCCTGGGTTTTTAAGTTTCACTTCCTTTTATTTCTCATCCAAACAATATTTCTGTGACTCCAATGTCATAAAACAGTCTACAGTCATGCATGGAGCTCTGTGAGGCCGGGCCTAATGAGGGCAGATGCTTTAAATCTAACATGCTGATGTCAAACAGGTACAACTCTGACCATCTTGGCTTAGCGTGCTAGCATGCTAACATTAGCACTTAACGCAAAGTACAGCGCTTGGAATGTCATGTCATGTCAATGTCAGGTTTTGCAGGTATTCAGTCAAAAAAAGAAAAGGTGCAAACTTATTGGACAAACTGAAAGTTCCATCTGCTGATTGCGTGAGATGAGTCAGAGGATCATCAACGTGGTTACAGTTCATTCTGAAGGACAATGAATGTTCATCCTCGTGGTGGTGCGAATGGAAAAGTCCAGAGATCAAAAACATATCAATAAGTGTTGAGCTATTTCACTTTGGACCAAAGTGGTGGACAGACTCACAGACAGACAGACACTCAGACTCACAGACAGACAGACATACAGACAGACAGACAGGCAGACTCACAGACAGACAGACAGACAGGCAGACAGGCAGACTCACAGACAGACAGACAGGCAGACTCACAGACAGACAGACAGGCAGACTCACAGACAGACAGACAGACAGGCAGACTCACAGACAGACAGACAGACAGACGATGGCACTAGCAGGGATAAAAATCACAATCGAAAAACAGCCAGGACACAAACTGGAGTTCTGAGTCAACTACCCACACAGTTGGCATTCACATACACACACAAACACACTTACACACACACACACACACACACACACACACACACACACACACACACACACACACACACACACCCATGTCCAGGGTGTGACCTGCGGGCACAGAGGCGTGTTCAGACAGAACTATAAAAGATAAACCATAATTATCACTCGGTTGGACCTTCCCTGAGGGGGCATGCTGCTGACAAAACACACACACACACAGACATACACATAGGTATGACATAACGGATGTTTTGGCACAGCGGACAGTGATTTGGGAGAGTCAGCTGTGGTTTGGACAGCAGGTGACTGAGCCTCCCTGCCACTCCTTCACAGCCTTTATTACTTATTGTTGTGTACAGAGACTCTGCCACAGGTTAACATTAGTGCGTTTGTTTGTGATCTTCCACTGTGAAGAGCCACTGCAACACTGACAATTAATGACAATAAGTAACATGCTACTATCACTTGCCTACAGACCCTGTATTTGAAGATGTTTTCTTTCCAGTTCATTAAATAAAATCTTCCTCTTCACAATAATAAATCATAAACTGCAGAGAGGAGACACACCTTTCTCCTCGTGCTCTGCCAGTTTCTGTATCCTTAATTCTTATTTGATTCTGCACTGATAAGCTTGTTTATGATAAGTCGTAAACGACAAGCCCACATCGTCAAAGACGTGCGAGGACGACGGGCTGACTTATCAGAAAAACAAGAAGAAGCAGTTCAAAGACGAGTGTGTGTGTTTCACTTGAACCTGTCATAGAACCCATTAACTGAATGAGTGACAGCCATAAGTGAAGAGGTAATGAATTTTGCAAAGTGTAAGTGTATGATCTCTGGATGATTTCCAGCCTTATCTGACAGCTGAGAGGCAGCTGGGTGGAGCTCGACGAACACGGCTACCATAAAATATACGTATGTATGACAGAGGGAGATTATGATCTACCTTTAATATGGTCTCTGTTTTCATGTGTCACACTAGGTGAATAATGTGTGTTTGTGCTATAATAGCAGGTGACTCACACCCTGAGCTATGCTATAGTAATAATAACTTTATTTATATAAGATCTTCCAAGAGCAGACATCAAGACGTGCTTCACAAAGGGAAAAAAAACACAAAAAAGCAAATAAGGAGACAGAGTAAAAGCAGACAACCAGGCAGCTAAAAACAAGTGACATAAGAAAATAAATAAGCAAAAGAACGTCTAAACAAATGGCTCTTGAGCTGCTTTTTAAATGGGTCACTAGTGTCCACAGATCAGAAGTCCAATTGGAGCAGACTTCCAAAGATTAGGAGCCACAACCTTAAAAGCTCTGAGTCTCCTTTTGGCTCGAGTCTCAGACGAGGAAGAGTCAACAAACCCTGATCAGAGGATCTCAGGTTCCTGCTGGTACTACAGGGCTGCAGTAGCTCTTAATATATGCAGGTGCCAGACTGTGCAAGGCAAAACGTCAAGCATCTTGAACTAGATTCTGAATTTCATGAGAAGCCACTGTAAAGACATTGGGATTGGTGTTGGTATGGTATGATGGTAATGGGGTTAGCAGCATTTTGAACCACTTGTAAGAAGTTTAGGGACAACTTGCAAAATGGAAGGAAACTATAGCCAAGTATAATCATCTCATCATCTAACCATCTCAGCTCTGAATACAATGGGCCTGAGTATAGCAATGTTTCTTTGGCCCATAGAAACACCCAGGTTACTGAGGGTAGGTTTGATAAAAGAGGATAAAGAGCCAAGATTTGCAGCCTTGGGACATCATCTGAGGCAAAAAAAAAAAAAAAAAAAAAAGAACCTGTCAGTATTTAGATATAGACAATGATCTTCCGTTCAATCATTTAAAAAGTTGAGACAGACATTCTTGAAATATTGAGGCTTAAACAAAAGTATAAAAAAGTTAGAGATACCTTTGGAATTGCTTATTATTGCCCAAGAGGAAGCAAAAGCAAACACCCCAGGGCAAAACCTAGAGCAGGGGTATTCAACAAAAACTTTAAAGAGGTCCGGTTGGAGAAAATATTTTGAAGCAAAGATCCAGAAGATCATATTGTCTAACTATTTAATGTGATATATATTTAAGTAGCCTAGTAGTTGTATCAACATCTGCATGTATTCGATACCTGACTGTCAAATCAAATGAATTCAGGACAATTTCAAAACTTTTTGACAATATTCATTGTCAACTAACATAGAACTGAACAGATGTAAGACTGCTGTTGACTACTGTTTCCTCATTTACTAATAAAAAAAGGGCTGCATTTCAAAATAAGAGAAAATAAATACAATGTGAAAATTGTACATGCTCAAACATAGCGCTTAACTTCACAAAAATAAAATAAAGTGAGTAATGGCTTGAATTTCCCCTTTTCTGTCTGTCCATTCCGGATTAAATGCTCTATTTTTGCTGTCCACTTTTTTTTATTTGGAGAGCGTCATTTGTTCCTTATTTTTCTCAACTTTCTCCTTATCTCTCGTCTTTTTCCTTAACTTTCTCCTGCTCAGTCGTCTGTATCTCTCCCTTTGATTTTCTACATGTATCGCTATCTTTCTTTTTCTTTCTACCATGTCTTCATAAGTAACTTGCCTCTAACTTTCTCCTCTGTCTGCACTGTAGAGTCGCAATATTTACCGCCTGCAATGCGCAGACTTGATTGGCTGAGTGGTATCATGTGGAATGGTTTAACTCGCATGTAATTGGTCTCTGAGTTTCCTTATCCACTAAACAACTACAGTAAAGACTACAAAAGCTTGGGCTGGGTTAAAATAGAAGCGACCCGTCAGGTTTTAAATCATAGCCTTGTGTTTTGGTTGTGGGCCCGGGTCCGTACAGGACAGCTTCTGGGTCCAGACCCGGACCGCGGTCCGCCTGTTGGTGACCTCTGACCTAGAGGAACACCTCAAAACAGATATTAATTTGATGAGGCTTTTTTGTCAAATGTAACTGAAAATTTCCTGTCTGACAGATACAAGCAACCAAACCAAAGCTGATCCAGCGATACCCACTAACTGCACAGATCATTTGAGACTCTGAATAGAGATGTTTCTGTTGAGTGCAACCAACGGAAACTAGATTTGAAATTTGTCATTTACGACAGCTGTAAACTGCACACAAGCAACCACAAGCAAGACCCTAGCTATAAAAGCTAACTTAGAAATAGGTCAATAGATCTGGGACAAAGAAGGGGCCATATTAGTTTTTTTGAGAAGTGGTTGAAGAGCAGCTTGTGTGAAATAAAATGTCAACCAGTTATTGATCATAGAGAGCGAAAATGGAAAGTGGTGTCCTGACACCCAGTACTGTTGGCTAGTTAGCTCCCATGCTAAAATCAAGCCAGGTTATACTAACAGCAAATCCACTTTCTATCCAGACCGGGAAGTTTGTAACTTACAATGTGAACATTCAACCACAAAAATCTTCTACCTTGTTAAAACAAATAGTTCTGTAGTAATTCTGTGGGAAGTTTGCATGTTCTCATATATTAGGTTAATTTTTCTGTCTGTGCACTTGACCAATGAGCTGGTTTATAGCTGGATCATTTAGTGAGAAAAAGGCTGATTTATGTTCACCTTTACATAAACCTCTGTCTCTGTATCCACCACAGGCAGACAGGCAGTATGGTGTAACCTCCCCAGATAAGACTGTAAGAACAAACACTGTCATTGTTCATATTGTTTTTCAGTGACTGCACCTTCTTAAAAAAAAACTCTGCCAGGCTCCAAAATTCCTCCGGCGTCTTTATGTTCCCAGTACAGGTGTATTGGGAGAATCCAAACAGGTTTGGTCTGGCTTGTCAGTCAGAGTGAGTTTGCCTTGTGGCGGCATTTATCTCTAATTGGAGCATGAAATCAACCTGAAGCGAAATCAATCCACCCTAATAAAGAATGTAATTGTGCACCCAAATGCGCAAACATGAAATGCAGCTGTTGTTCTTCAGCGACTATTGTACAATGCGATTAAAAACGACACAGGGAGGAGTGGATCATGCAATCAATGGTTTAAAATTTGTTATGATTAATCTGTTGTTAACAAATGATGAAACCAAGTCACCTTTATATGAAACCACAACAGGAAGCTTGACATTTATTACTGATCGCTGTGTTTAATTACTGTAAATATCTCTATTATTTACATACACTGAAAATACTGTCAAAGCAGATCAGGAGTAAAATCTCTTCAATAAACTGGTCCTTGGTTGAAAGCCAACATGTTTGCTGAGCCGAACACAAATCTGTTTTAAGCGAAGACACCTTGCAGACATCTTGCCGACAGACAGATATGATGACCACCTCGAGGAATCTTCTGTTATTAGAAAATTAAAATCCTTTTTAGATGAAAACTGAACTCGACAACTTCAAGGCATGAGATCATACACACCAAGTGAACTTAAAAATATTTGCAGACAGTCTGAGTGTATTCTACTGTTCATTAATTTTTTGATAGTGGGCCAGATAAAACAGAGCAGGATGACAGACTGAATTTAGCTCTACAGGTGCAACCAGTCTAGTCTGATTCACTGATGCAATGTAGACACAGCAGCCAAAAGCTCTGTCAAACGTTGCTACGTGTTTACTATGTTTGCTTGTCTCTGTGTTAACTACCAAAACCCGAACTACCTGCAACAGACTAACACTCATTAACATCAAAAACAGAAGGCACAGGGTTTGTATTAAGGGCAGTAAACCTTTAGATGATCACTGTTCACAACATCAACACCTTCACCACTGCAAGCAGTGAGACCAAAGAGCTAAGTCAACCCAGCTCTGACCTGAGACTATTCTACTACCCAGCCCTGGCTGGGTAGCTGGTCCTGGCTAATGTCTGGTTACAGGAAAATAAAGGATAAGGACTAAACAAGACTCAGACTAAGCCAGCAACTGGAAATCAGAGACCTGGCTCCACCACAATGTTCTGGATCAAGTCACTGAACTCAACAGGTGGAACCACAATTTATGTCCACAATGCTTGGTGCTCAAACACAGACATAGTTGATGGGACAGTGTTCCCCAAATGTTGAATTTGCAATCTTGAGATGCCAACCATGTCATCTGACTAAACAGTGTTTTCCTTAATCCCCTTGACAGAAATTTTAAAAATGCAGTACAGGGACTTTTACACTGACAAAGCAATGCGACTATATTTTATTGTACCTGGCAATTTTCACCAAACAGACCTCAGAAAAATTTTATCTAAATTTCTCCAGCGTGTCCACCCAGGGAAACAGTACCCTGCACCATGTTTACACAAGCATTCATGGCAGCTGTGAAGCTCTGACCCGCCCCCGCGTTGGACAATCAGACCACATTTCACTGCTTCTCCTGCCAACTTACTCTCAGCTGATTAAAAGGATCAAACCAAACAGTTGTATATGGATGGATGAATCTACAGCAGCTCTACAGGACTGTATTGAGTGCAGAGATCAGCCACCCGCTTCAAGACAGCCACCATCATCCCTATAACAAAAAAGTTTCCAGTACTGTTTCTAAATGACCATCACCCCCCACTCTGATGAAGTGCTTTGAGAAACTGGTCCGTCAGCACATCAAAGACAAACTTCCAGCCTCACTGGACCCTGCCCTTCACTCAGCCCTCACACATCGTGAAAATAACACTTACAGCAGATTGTTCTTTGTTGATTTAACACAATTCTCTCCATGAAACTGATTGGCAAGCTCAGCAGTCTGCAGCTGGATACTGGACTTCCTCCCAAACAGACCCCAGAGAGTTTGTGGTCACCTCCTCCACTCTACTGGAGCACCACAGGGCTATGTACTCATCCCCCTCTCATTCATACTGTGCGCCCATACTGCATGCTGAAGCCCCTGAGGTGGAGAAAATGGTATGATGATGTTTGCAGATGACACAACCATCTACGGCCGGATTGCAAACAATGATGAGAATTCATTCAATCGACCATCTTGCAGGGTGGTGCACAGAGAAAAGCCTACTGGTGAAGTATTTATACTTTGTTCTATTTTATTGTTTTATTCTAGTCTAATTTAAAATCTATGAACACATGTTTGTATATTTTCTGTGTGTGTACATGGAGTGGGCTACAACTGCATTTCAATGAGCAAACAAGTATTGTATCATGACAATGAAGCTGAACCTTAAACCTTGAGTCTACTGTATGTGTTTCAGACTTGTGATCCCTTGCACCACACCTTAGTTATTATTTTTCTCTTTCTCGTGTTTTCGGCTCTTTTCCCTGCTAAGATCATCAATAAAGGGACTAGTTAGTACAACTGTCTTCTAAAGACGGTTGCACCAGATGTTCTTATGTAGCTCAACAGCTAATTTGCACCCGCCGTTCATATGAGGCCACAGATTTAGAGACATTATGTCCTAATTGCCATTAGTCTATGCATTCACATGTATTACTGAGCACAATGTTCTTGGCATAAATGTATTAATACAATTATCTGTGTTCATGCACATTCCTGCAGTAATTCACCGCCCCCATCTACAGACGCACAGCATAGCTACCCTATATATAAAGTGTAATTAAACATTGTTTCAAACTCTTCACAAAGCATCTCATATAGTCGGCCAGCAGCACACCTTGATCCAGCGTTGCAGCAGACAGAACTGGCCCGAGGGAAGTTACACAGTAATTCAGAGCTGAGCTGGAATAATGCCCGGCTTTATAATAGAAGATTCCTTCCACAACACAATTGCTGATTCTTGTACAAGAAGGGTGGGGCAAGACAGTGAAAGAGACTTTGGGCTCAAAGATAGCTAGTGTGTGTGCAATTTGTGCCTGTGGATCAATGTGTGTCTGTGTGTGTGTGTGTGTGCGCGCACGTTGGGTGGAGGCTCTATGAATCGTCTCCCCACCCTGCAGGGAGTAGTGCTTCCTCTCCAGGGTTCAGAAATAACCAACAGACAGCTTTATTGTTCAAGAAAACCTGCCTGCTGTCTCTGCCTGTCGCGCATGCACACACGCACACACACACACACACACACGCACACACACACACACACACACACACACACACATGCACAAAGACCCCCCTCTCCTTTTACAGATCTGAATAACTGACAAGTAGAGTTTTGGTTACACCCTGGCTCTGAGGAAGGGAGGAAGAAAGGGGGTGAGAGAGAGAGAGAGAGAGAGAGAGAGAGAGAAAGAGAGAGACAGAGAGAGAGAACAGGGGGTAAAAGGAGGAGTTTTGTGGACACTCGATGTGCTGACAGGACAGTGGTGGTCACACCCAAACTGTGGCGCCTGACCTTCTACAACAAACAGAAACACCCTTACACACATACATTGACACACACACACACACGGACACATACAAATCCTGTAACATCATCCTTCTCAGTTTTCCACTAAGGATTTCTTTTCTCTGCTCAGCCTGCTGTTCCATGTTAGCAGCTTGTGACTCAGCAGGACGACTACAGTCTGCCTCTTTCATAATCTGGCCTCACTCTTTTACTCTGAGGTCACTGGTGGAGCCTCTGCAGCACACTGTGGTCTTCTGTCCTGAATAGCGGTTTGGAAATACTGTACTTATATAATGACTCCGCTACATTAATTCGACAGCTACTCTAACCATACTAGTTATTTTGCAGATTAAGATTTTTCTCACACAACATATGATTGTGCAAAAACTGACACCTTAACGTTGTGTACAATCATTCAAATTGGCTTCACCTTGATAAACAAGAATAGCACAAAGTTATTTAATGCAGAAGTTTAATAATCCAATAATATGATATACTATTATTTTTTGCATTAACTTTTACTTACGTTAAGGATCTGAATACTTCTATCACTCCATTTAAAAATACTGTGTGTAAAACTTTGATCACACAGATGCTATGTCCAGACTGCACATACATAACATATACAAACATAAACACATATCACCTCATGCATCCTGAGTGCCACAATGACAGTGCTCACACAGCCAAAAGATTTTAACTTCACAATTCGCATCCACTCCTCTTCACACCTCTCTTCATACCCCCACCCGCCCTCTTCACCACATACTCCACTCCACCATCATACACCTTCTGACAAAGACAGAAACCTGTTTAGCGAACAGAAAACCTGGAACAATTGGCTCCCATATATATACGAACATTGTCACTGCAACCCTGCACAATAATCTCTGTCCCCAACAAGCAGGAGATTACAGAGCTCAATGACTGCAAGACCCAGTGCAATTTGCATATCAGGATAACAGGTCTGTGGATGACACAGTCAACCATGACCTGCACTTCAGCCTTTAGCATCTGGACAGCCAGGGAACTGAGCAGTGTTGATCTGGTTCTGCTGTCAACAAGTCCATGGAAGATCATCAGCTGAAAACACCCCCCTCTGATCAGCTGCACTCCCCCAGGGCTAAGCAGCAAGACCCATACCAACCTGGACATGGATTCTTTGAACTTCTCCAGACAGGCATAAGAGTGAGATCCATAAAACCCGTCCATGAGCAGACACAGGAACAGCTTCTCTCGAGAGGCAGCTGTTAACAAACTGGACTATGCTGCACATTACATCCAACCTCCTGTGTTATATTATTGGTGGCACATCTGTCATCTACTCACCACTTTCATATATGTCACAAATCTAACTTCTTTCTCCATAGTACATTCCACATTTCAGTTAAAACTTGTTTATCCTGTTTCAAAACTGCTTCCATGGGCTGTAAATAGATTTTAGATATAAACCTATTCCTTTTTTTATTCTCATTCTTCTATCTTGTATTTGAGGACACATTCTCCTTTGCATACCTGGCTAATAAAACAGATTATGATTCCTTTAATCCTTTAACATGCATTCACTTTAAGACAACTATAATAAACCTTTTAGCTTTAAAGAGAGACAGTCTGTATATATGTGTGTTTATAAATCATGTACAGTAAGCATGTGTTTGTACATGTGATTCAGACAGTAGTTGTTTTGATTAGCAGTGGAGCTTGTGATCACATGGTTTGAGCACCCCTATATAACACCTGCAATTTGTTCACCTAATTGTTCTGAAAAAGCTTGATGAAACACACACGGGACATGTTGCTCTCCTGTCTGCTGGCGGAAAATATTTGAACAAATGCCAAGGTTCAAGTTGGTTCAGACCTACATTTTGTTGGCGTGCGGTGAGACTCTTTTTTTCTTTCGTTATAATATATCTTTACAAAATAACAACTAGAATCCAACTGATACAGATTTTTTTTACGTACCAAGATTGTTATTGAGTTAAAAATATTGGTAACAATATATTGGCCTGTTTTTTTAAACCTAAATGCATATGATAAATATTCTTAATTATATGATTGACTTTAAAAAAATGCAGCTAAGATTTGTACTGTGATCAGTACTTTACAATATAAATCTATAGTCAGTGCTCTCTGGTGGACTATGTCATGACCTTAAACATAAAGTAAGTTTGACCATTCTGAGCTATGATTTCTTGGAACTTATCGGCCGATGTATATGCTGATACCAATATATCAGTCAGTCTGACACAACAGCTACTTTATGCACCTCTTCATTTACATCCTCATAACAAGAAGAAACAAGCCTGCGAGACCGTCCCACCAAAAATAACAACGTCGCTTAAGCAAGCACCTCAAAACGAAAATGACACATTTACATTCATGTAGAAATTATGAATGGAATAGAGCCACAAAGTCCATGTAGGAGAAAATGTAGGGTCAACAAAATGTTGGATTTTTACACAGCAGACAGCTGTTTGTTCCCCATTTGCAACTTAAAGTCAATGTTGTTTTAAAGCACGACCTTGATTGTTCCAAAACCTTAACCCTTTATCAGACGAGTGAATATTTTTGATGATTTCCGCACAATTCACAAAAGTGAAAAATTGCGAAAAATTTTACAACAGAAATAAAGTTTTATGTCCTCTAATAACACTCTCAGGTTGAGTTTTTGAATTTCAAAGTATTTCAGTGAGTGCCCTATAAAGGGTTAACCATGTGTTTATTTGTGTAGCCATGACAAGAAACCACCCTAAACCTTAACAAAAGTTATTTTAACCCATATCATGATCCAACTAACTGTGTAATTTTTGTTCCTTAAGCTAACAAAACCTTAACCATAGTGTTGTTTCAAGAAAGAGATTTATTTTTTTAACAGTGATTTGTAACAGTTTTGAGTGACGTCGTCCCACTGATAGAGGCCTCAGATCAGACAGCACCTTTACGTGTTGTTCTAGAGGACACAGATGAACCGCTCATAATGTGTGTTGTATTAAAATGTCTGCCCACACATTCCCTGGAGAACATTAGCTTAGAGGTCATTCACACACAATCCTTTACGACCATCAAACTAGCAGATTCATGCAATAAGACATGTTTCCAGTCCTGTTATATACTATCAATAATGACTAACATGTATTGTCCAATAATTACAGAGGGTTCGGCACAATAAAGATTACATATTTTTTTTATAACCTTTGATTGCATAAGTGTAAATTAGCTTGGATTAAAGCAGCCATAAATCATTGTTCTTTTAAGATGCCAGTTGCCTGTTGTAACCTCCTTTAATTTATAACACTGTTTACTCAAACTCAAACACTCGCTGACTGTCTTACCTTCAAATCAACACGACATGCATTACAAAATTACAGATGAGACCGACCATTAGAAAAAGTTCTTGTATAATTACAAAAATGCCTAATGGTGTTTATTTGTACAGCAGTTTGTCATTTTTATGGTTTTCATGCTGAAATAATTGTTTCTGTTGATCATATAGGAGCAAAGAAGAAAGAGTGCGGGGTGTTTTTAATTTCAATAGAATAAAAAAAACAACAACTGTGGTTCACCATATATTGGCCACATACATGCAAACACGCTGTAATTTAAGTTTAGACAGATTACAATGGAATGTGTGGATCATTCATTGTACACAACATTATGCAAGGGTGACATGTTAACTAGCAGTTTAGGCATGTGGAGCTGCAATGTCTGGGTGGTATGAAGAAACACACACGCACACACTTACAGAGACAGATGATGTTGAAATGCACAGTGTGGGATATACGTGCTATTTCCTTGCCAAGGCTTTGACATTTCTTTGAAAAAGATCTGTTGTTTTGCTTTATAATGCGGTTTGTTTGTTTTTTTGATCTGTAATTTATAGCTGACAGACAGAGACACACACTCCACAATGCAGAAAAAAAATCACCTGAACAGTCAAGAATGCAGATTAGATCTTTTCAAAGGATCACTTTAGATGTTTCTCTGTGGAAGCTGATGTGACATGAGAGGATTGTGCATGTCCAAGAAACAAAGGCTTTGGGACTTACTCAAAGTGGGAGTTCAAGATTCACTTCAGTGGTCACATGCTCAAACAGTACATGCCATGAAAGGCACAATGTCTTACAATACGGCTGAGAAAGATAGTGTGTAATAAAGAGTATTAATTGGAATTTGAGTTCAAATAAAACATAAGGAAAACACAATAAAAACTTTGAGCTAAAGAATTATAAATATACTGAAATGCTAAATGCAGCTGTGTTGTTTTTTAGAGTTGAAAAAAACTTAAAGAAATATGCTTGAGTGTTAATATGCAAGTGTGCAAATGTGCAAAGGAGTCACAGAGGACAATGTGATAGACAAGACCAAGGATGTACAGAGGTCAGAGTTTAACATCCTGATGACCTGAAGGAAGAATCTTCTCTGAATGAACTTGACTTTATGAAACAGATGTAGGGCGGAACTGAAACTGTGATGCATGAAAAGTTTCAATATGGTGTTGTAAGTCAGATTTTTAATTGCAGGCTTTAACATGTTTTCAACATTTGTTATTTAATTTATAGATTGGCTTTTTGTAAAACAATCAAACAGAGAGTAAAGACATGAGCTCTTGTGTTTCCTCTCCTATTGTGTCCTATGGAGAAGAAGGTTTCCCCAGGATTGATAAACCTGATCATAAGTTGAGCACAACCAAACCTTTAACTCAAATGACACCTATTATCTAAGCATTCATTTATTCAGGTTAATGATCAACAGATTCAATAGCTACTGACATCAGACTAAAAGTACAGTGAGAGGAGCAGCCTGACTTTATGGCCTCCATCGCTCTGAATTATCCGGGTGCTTCAGGTAAAGTAGCTGCTTATCAAGGTTTAGTGCTGGGGTAGTGCTTTATGAGCCGTTACTGAGACCTTTTGTACTGGCCAGTGCACTCTCATCTCAGCGCTTGATGTGCCGTTACACGCCTTTAAATGGAGCATCATTAATGATTGCACACGCCTTTATACAGCACATAAAAGGATGAAGCTGCCGTGAAGCTGTTGGTGTATAAAGGTGAGCTGATAAAGAGCCAGAGTTGTTTTGTTTTTTACACTACAAGCAGTGTAGCAGTGAGGATGATCATGGCCGCTCCAGCACTTTGATCCACACTGAAATATCTCAACAAGTATTTGGATGGTTTGCCATGAAAGTTGGTAGAGCCATTCATGGTCCCCAGAGGACAAACCCTACTAAGTTTCCCCTATAGTGCCACTATGAGGTTGACATTTGTGGTATTCATGCTCCCCTCAGGATGAACCGTAATACATTTTCATCTTTCCATCATAGGGTCAAAATTTTAATTTTAATACTTTGTTTCATGAGCAAATACCTGCAAAGAATGACATTCCCACAGACCTCAGCTGAACCATGTATGCAAACACACCAAACTAAGATGATGAATGGAGCGAACATTATGTCGGAAAAATCAACACGACAGCGCTGTATGTAGCTCAAAGCACAGCTGCCTACGAACAACCTCATAGAGCCACCAGTCTGATTGATGACTCTGAGTCTTGTTTTCTACCAGAGGGAGATCTGATAATCTCTGATACCACAAACATATACTGCTTTCAAACCACTCATTAGTATATAATTGTGACATCCTAAGCTTGATAATCCCTCGCTCAGGCTCAGTGTGTTGAATCAAGGTTGGAGGAGGATACAGGCATGTGGTGGAGCTGGGCGCAGGGCAGGGCAGGGCTGAGGTGGAGTGTGGAAGGGTAAACAGATGCCAAGGGAAATAAAACAAAACTCCAGGGAAAGACACAACCCCTGGCAGTCTGCTCGACCTGATAGAGACACATAAAAACACAGACATGCTGTAGACACACGCACAACTGTGTGTTTACACGCAGCGTGGGCGGCACTCTAGACGACGGGCGATTGTGCTCCCTCTTTGTTCACTCAACCAGAGAATTAAGAAAATCTGTCCACAGATGCTGAGTTTCGACCACAGTCACGCGAAAAGAAAAAAAAGCTGTCGCTCCTGAACAGACGAGATGTTTGTGGCCTTTTCAACCTGTAACAGCAGGAGCCCCGACACAGCAGGTGCACACACACACACACACACACACATCACAAGTATACAAACTCTTAGTTCTTACAACACTGCATGATCGCCGAGCATTTAACACAGACACACACACACAACAGATGGGCAGGCCCGCTTGGTCAAGGGTTATGCAGCTTTTAAAAAAAAAAATCCACATAAGCAGCCAAGAGATCATCACAGATTAGCTGCAGCAAGCTTCAGTAAGGCTGGCGATGGGGGTCTGCAGGGTGTGGTCACATATCAAGCAGTCATGCGGTTTACCTGCTGATCAGTCTCATTAGCAGAGGCGGGCGTGTCTGCCTTCTGCTGTGTTATGCGGAGAACTTGACTCCCTTTGTTGCTGCTTCTTTGGAAATCTCCACTCAGCTGTAGTGTTTGGTTTGGATCAAGACTTGAGCTGCGTCTTTAAAGAAGAGTGATCGGTGCAAGAGTTCACCGGCTAATTATGGTCTATGGTTAATAACAATGCCATTCCTCTGTTGATCCCTGAAGGGGAAAGTCTGTTGTCTTGCCCTCATCCGGGGCAGGGTAGATCAAAGATTACTCACAGAGCAGCATTTCTGGGGTCTATTTCTGACAGCAGGTTTAACAAACTCTGGGCTGAACAAGTCTGAGATGGGAAAGTCTGAGTTTTCAGTTCCACAACAGCTGATCTGGGTTTGTTCAATCAACTTTGAGTATACTGACTATAAAACCAATGAAGCTCTGTTACTATGATTCGCCATGTCAAGAAAAAAAAGGTAATATTACTTCACCCCACTGGAGTTAAAAGTTGTAATGTGCACTTATGGTGAGTATGAACACATTTTCAAATGTGTCAAATGTCAAAAAAAGCAACACAGCTGCAGCAGCAAAGGAGAGAAAATAGACATGAGAGGGAATTGCTGCACACGTTTGAATGCAGTAGTCTGTTCATTTACCATTTAACCACACTTTCTTATAATTTTACAGGTAAACAGTGGTGGGATGTTATTGAATTAGTATTTTATATTTTCATTTTGGTGTAATTCCATGGACACAAATGGCACTTAGAGGCAGATTTAAAATTGCAGTAACAGGTGAGGCATTTTTTTGCTTAGGCCTGATGTTTGTACCACACTTTTGTTTCAGTCTTTTTCACACTGCTCACACCTGCAAAACATTAAAATAATTTGCAAACAGTGTTAAGACAGCTCCAGAAAGATCTCGGAAAACAAACAGCATCTTAAGAAAGACATTTCACTCCACGTTCCCATTTAACATCCAGCAGTTACAGAGCAACGTTGTCATTCATTCGGAGTTGTGTTTGTGTCCAATCCTCCAATGAAAAAGTCCACTTTACTTTCTTTAAGTTCGTTTTTTGGTCCCAGCTCATCTGGGAAACATCTGGCTCTTTAGCTGCTAAATGCTCCACTGTGTTCAACAGTAAGTCACTAACTAAAGCAGGTTGTGCACGGTGAGTTTTTAGAGCTTTTTCACTGAAAACAGCTGCTGCGTCTGGAAACAGTGCCGATGAGATCATTGGCTGTAAAACCAAAACAATGAGCTAAAAGAAGCTAACATGCCGAGACAAACTGCAGACAGGTGATACTACTCTGTGGGTTTGTCAGCAAGGGCGACCTTCATGACATATGAAGTTGTATATAAGTGTTTAATATAGTGAGTACTGTTTAATTAAGCATGTTGATTTCTTTTATACTGACTCCAAACACACTCTACTGTAAGTATGGAAATGAGATATAGCAAGCATCTTGCTCAGAGACACAGGGTGGAAATTGGCCAATAGTGAAAAACATTCCTCTTCACCTCTGTGTGAATACAATATGTCGCCTTGTTACTTATTCAAGCAGGTGGTTTAACGATAATTTAACAGCAAAGTAAACTGTATAACCTGGTCTTTAGCCAAAAAATTTAATTTAAAGAGGACCATTTTTTTCTGTAGTCACGCACAAAAACAAAATAGCCATAATGTCCCTCATCATAGTTATTTTGCACACACAGAAACATCCCAAATAGGCAGCTCCAACCTGACCGGCTGGTTGATTAATGGGTTCCCTCAGAGGACCTCAAACAGGTTTAGGAATGTGAGGAGAAAAGGTCTCGCTGGGAGCTCTTGTGTAATCATATACTCCTGTTATGTTTGAGATGGACTTCGAGGAAACGACCTCACCTGAAAAAAACAAAGTGCTCGTCAGTGGAGCTCATGCACACAGAAAATTATTAGCATCTTTTTTTTAATGTGTCTGAAGTTTGTAACGCACAGACCTGAGATGCTTTTTCATGATCTGAAACCAAATTCCTATGCGAAATTCCTAGTTGTATTGAGTGTTATTTGATTTTTCTGACTGAGGTTCGGCTGTTGTTGCCTTGTCTGTGGTGTACACACACACAACCAGGGGTGAATGCACACTAAGAGCACCACTACTTGCCCTGACATGTTTTTTCTTCAACCTCAGGAGCAGTTCCTGGAAATAAACGTCTTTGTTTTAAATACTGTGTACAGTATCCTTCCATATGCTTGAACCCTTATATCAAGGCTGTAACATTCAAAGTGACTGGCGTGTTTAGACAGGAGGTCGTACAATCTACACCATCTTTAAGAGTCTGACACCTGTGAGTTCAGACTGCATGCAGGCAAACACACACACAAAGAGAAAACTGGCGTCAGATGTGCTGAAAGGATATGAAATGTATTTGTAAAGTACAGAATAACAATAATAGAAACAATCAGTTAAAACAAAACACATGTGCAAGGAGAGTGTGGAGAAAAAGGTAAAATATCTTTACAGTGTAATCAACAGGTTTGTTGCTATCAGTGAGGTGCACACAGACACACGGTAACACATTTAGACATTAACATACACACAAGGCTGCAGCTCGGGTTGAAAGAATTCAGTGTGTTGAATACAGTAAATGACTCATAGTTGACAGATTGTCTCAACAGCAGAGGTTTCCTATTTGAAGTTTCAGATCTGAGAGTGTTTTTCAGTCATTTAAAGTAACTGAGCTGTAAAAGCCTGTACTTCCCCTCACCAGAAAGGCACAGATACTGTTTTAAAGTTTCCTGCTGAAACTGCATCTATTTCCCTTTCCACGCGGATGGATCGACGTGTATTCAAAGGTGAAAAAACAGGATGTGAAATGGACTGGATTTATTGTGTTGCTCTTCCTGCCAACTACAGTAACTAAATGAAGTTTGAAACGTCCCTAATCAGGAAACAATAACCGTGGTAGACTAAAAATATGGAGGAGGAATCAAAAAATAGTTCACCTCTGACCTCTGAATATGAGCACCACCATCCAAGATCTAGCATCATTTAGCTTATGTCATATTCAACTTGTACAATAGAAAAAAAAAAAAACACCTTGTCATGAAGTTTATTTCTTCACCCGTCCCTTCATCTCACTTTCTCATCCCTCTTCTCTTTGGAAACATTTCATCTTTGTATTACTTGTCACATGTAAGTGTGACCAATGACATGTTCTTTGTTCGAGCTTGTTTTACATTAATAAGGACATTCTTTGGCTGGTTTAGCCTCGTTGCATCCAACACATCCACACAAACCCTCTCGCAGGAGCATAAAACACATGCGTGAAGACACTCACACACATTCACAGACACAAACATACAAGTACAGGTGCAAATGTAACTGTTTTGTTTTTACAGTAGAGGCCCAGTGGGACAGTGCTATCTCTGGGGATTGTTGGTGAAATCACGTTCGTCTATATTTGTTAGAGAGCCGGAAAAGGGCAATGCATTTTGGGATAATACTCAAGGGTGCTGTCCTTTATTTTTCCTTCTCTTTTAACCTCATCCCCATTTTTGTTTTATTTCCATTCTTCTCCTCTCTTTTTTCTGTATTTCCTCTTTTTTAATAAAACATTCACGAGCTGGGAAGAAGATAAAGGTCGAGGGAGGTAGCCGTCTGGATGTCTCACTCGACCTTCTCTTCCCGGGCCTTCCTCACCCGGCTCCACCTCTGTCGACCTTACCATTGGGAAGATTATTAGGTGCGGTTACAAACCCTCTGGAAGAGCCAAAGGGTGGGGAAGGGAGTCCACAGTCCTGTTTGCCAGACCCTCCCCCTTTGCTGTTGCTGTGTGTCTTTCAGAGGGCGGGGGGAGCATGTGTCCATCAGGGGTGGTGTGAATGCCGAGGCTGGTGAGGAGGTCCTGGAGGCGTGTGACAGTGCTCGCTAGCTGCTTCTTCTCCTCCTCCAGTGCAGAAACCTGCTCCCTCAGCCGGCCCTCCGACTGGGCCAAAGCCTCCACCCGGCTCTCCAGGCTGCAGACGCGAGCATGTGACACCTGGGTGGGAGAGAGTGATGGTTGAGATGAAGAAGGTGAAAGAGAGGATAACACGTGCCTTTATTTGTGTGTATGTGTGTGTGTGTGTACCTGCAGCTCCTCCAGCAGGTCGAGGTTCTGCTGTCGGAGGCTCTGATTGGTCCTCTCCAGCTGGGCAGCTCGCTGGTGTTGGTTGAGGGTCGGGGGTGTGTCCAGCAGCTCATCCTGCAAGACGTGGTACTCCACCTCATAGGCCTGGAGCTGCTTGGACACGTCCATCTCACAAACCTAATGCACACAGAAAGTGTTTGCAGCAATAATTAAAAAACAAACAAACAAATCAACAAAAAACAAATTTGACATTTATCAATTTTTAATGAACATTCAGAAAACAAAACCCTGACTGCACTGGAACATCCACACTCCTAACTGCGCATGCGCTAAGAGAACCTTATGTATCCTCTTTGTTGCCTTTTCTACCTTTTTTCCCCTCCTAACTTTACTTTGTTGTTATTATTGTTTTTGAGTGTTGAGTGGATTACATGTCATTTGGCTCAATACAAATACGTTTAAAAAAAATGCTTGTTCATCATTTTTATCCATGCCCCTAACGTTATACTCATATATTGCATATTGTACTCAAAATAATTGTTGAGATCTAAGAACACAATATAGCTACAATATAGTCTGATGAGGTAATAAACACTAGCAAACGGTTTCTGCTACAGGGTTTTGGTTTTTCAGCTGAAACGCACTGGTGTCATCCATGTAATATTAAGCGTTTCCATGATACTTGAATCTTTCCTTCTTGTTTGCGTTCGTCATGGAGAGCACCTTTATTCACTGGCTTTTGTTCATAAAGCAAAGACGCCAACCACATTTTTCTTTTGGTTAATTGAGATCATTTCACTCGCTTAATTTGGAAATAAAAGCCAACACAGGCGTAACAGAAAAGTCAGTAATGACTCATTACTGTAAAACAATGGCAAAGGTGTTTCTATCAGACAGGTAGTAGTAATAAGGAAGTAATATTGTTTTCTCTTCCAAATACGCTTGGCTATACCTGTGGGTTTGTCTAAAACCTGAAAAACTGTCTTGACTGTGAACACAGTGAGTATGATGTTGTCATTACTGATAAGAATGATGACCTAAATTATGAACAAATGCTTGCATGAAGTTGGGATTCCCCTTAAATTGATTCAGCAGATTGTTGCTGTCCTTTACCTACAAATTCCTTATTACAGCATATTAGAAAATAAACATCCTGTAGGTACACTCCCTGTTTTGTTGGTGAAACTCTGAGTCACACTACAGTTCACATATCGACAAACTGTGGATAAGTGGCACTTGAGGGAAAGTACCGGCAAGCTTCAGCATGACTCAACGCCCCTTCTGCGATCTCATGCAAATTATAAGGTAAATGCATACCTTCTAAACTATAGCGTACCTTGATAATATCTCTGTACATGTGTTTGACACATCAAACACATGTTAGTTCCTCCCATCTCAAGACGACTGACAACCTACATTAGTGTACATGTTAATGGCAAATGTTCCATTGTGACATCGGTTTACATGAGACTGCCTATGTTACAAAAGGAAGACTCTGCTCAGGAGTCTGGTATGTTATCGTCATTCAACACATGAGCCTGATGTTAATGACAGAAGTATTCTTGTATTTTTTCCACCACAAATGCTGACGCACGAGTATCAACAATGTGAAAATGCAATTCAAACACCATTATCTCCAAATTTAGAATAAATGAAATCAGGTCCATGAAAATAATCACTGTGTATTGGATTCCAGTAAATAAAGGGGGTTGTTACATGTTACTGCCTGTTTTTTTATTCTAACCTGGTTGATGGTTTTTTCCATCTGCACCAGGCCCAGGTTGGGCAGTGTGGTCTTGATGAAGTCCACTATGGACTCCAGGTTCTCATGCTGCAGGATCAGAGGCTTGTGGCTCCCCAGGAGGCTCAAGGCCACCTTAAAGATGACTTCTGACCCCTGCAGGAACAACATATCTGACGGAGGACAAAGAGGAGGCAAAGGTTACAGAAGAAATAGATGGTTGGAAAAGGTCCTGACATGACAGCTTTTTTTCCCTTTACAATTATGTAACGTAAAATTAATAATGACAGGCTCTTTATAGTGCAGCTTAACGTGTTGATTGGTGACTTAAAAGGTTTTGTAGATGATAAATGCTTTGACGTCAATAAAAAGGTTTAAGCAAACATAAATATAGGTCAGGGTGAATATGGAGAGGCGGAGTAGGTGTGCGTGTTTGTATGCATGTTTTGAATGCATCAGGGTGGGGTAAGGGTTAAGCAGGATTGTATGAGATCATACAACAGATTAAGGAATGGGAGTGGAGGTGTGGAGCCCCACATGCTGCATGATATCAAAGACTTCACAGTGCTGTGATGATGCCCTCTAACTGTAACACACACACAGACAAACACACGCACACACACAGTGTTATGCTCAGATTAGCACGAGGAGCCAGTGAGTCTGGTTCAGTGACTGAGCACTGTGTAAGAAATTAGGCATGAAAACATCGGTAAGGAAAGAATGAGGGTGATAAAAGCAAAGACATGATAAAGAAAACCATATACAAGGGGCTGTGGGTGTGATGATATTTATACAAATGATAAAAAGGTCACTTTGGATGAAAACCACATCCTGTAACAGACAAACAAAGACTTAATCTCAAACGTGTCAGACTCAGACATTATTCTAAAGACACTACTGTGTAAGTTTGAAGAAAAGTTTTGAATATTATCATAAAACTTCAGTTGATTCTTCAGCAATATAAAATGCCACTCCCATCTTCTTTGTCCCACTGCCAAACCTATTAGATTCCATGTATTTACTAACCTTCAATTTCCTCTTGTTTTGCCAAATCTTTCAATCATAGTTTCCTTACTTTCATCCTGCTCCGACACACTCCCCCGCCCCTTCCATCACTCTGGGTTCAAGATCTAATTAGAAAAGTTAACTGTGGAGACAATCCCAACATCTCTGTGGAAGCCCCCACCACCCTGCTTCTTTCCTACATCTTAACTGCCAAGCTTTTTCCCAGGAAGAAGAAACAGTGTGGTGACCAAGTAAAACAAGAGTGTGGTTTATGAGTGCAGACACTCACGCATACTCTCAAAGCTTACCGAAGACTCTGGCTACGAAGCCGAGAGGGAAGTGTGAGGCGAAGGCGGTGAGAAACCAGGGGGTGGCGTATAAGCTGGGCCCGATCTCCTGCTGCTCGAGGTGGCTGTAAAGATCCCTGTGGTAGTCGTGGAGCAGCCGCGACAACTGGTACATCTGAATCTGACAAGAACAACATTCCAGAAGATTGTTTTTGTTGGTCTGACTGGGAGCGAGTGGTTGAGTGTACAATACGTGCAGATAGTGCTTTTATTATTTTATACAGGGTTTGAAGTTGGATTCATTGCACATTAAGGGGTTACGGCATACATATACAGTATGGAGCCATGGGGGGAAAAAAATTCTCAAATGTAAGGAATTATAGTTTCTTTTGTCAGTAAAGATTAAAGACAACATCAAGAACATTTAAGAATCTAATTTAAGGCTCAATTATCTACTCCTTTTCAGTGACACATATTGAGACATTTTTTTTTCATTGCAAACCTTCTGCTCTCTATCACAGCAAGTGAAAGAACATAAGCATGATGAGTGTACAGCAACAGTCTCATTCCCACGGTTGCTCTCTATCACAAAGTGAATGAAAAAAAATGTAAACACAGTAACCATATAATTAAAGCATGATACGCCTAATCATGTACAGTACATCCATGTAGGGCTGCAGTACTTCAATCAAAGGGTGAAATCCGACGCAGAATTATAATTCAAAACCTACAACCACAGGTATCTATAGTGAGATTCCTTTTAACCTCTTGCATCAAGTGTAAAACCAGATAAATTCCCAGGCAAACCAGACATCAGTAACCACGTCTAAACCAAAACCAGTTGTGCAGTACCCCTCAACCTCATTGCTTTGTTAAAAAATTAAAAACAGAAGTAGATTATTGTAATTCCGAAAACAGAAAGCAGAAACAAGATGCTTCAAATTTCATATCCATATAAAATTATTGAGATGAATTGTCTGACTGACGAATTGACATATATAAAGACAGTGACCTGAAGTCCTCTCTTTGATGTAATCCAAGCATGACAAGCATGTGTAAGTAACAAATGGAGGGGTTGATCTAGATTAAGGTGTGTAGGGGACAGTGACAGATCCTGTAAATGTGTAGGACAAAGAGACTCTGTGTGTATTTTACCTGCAGGATAATCATGTCAGGTCTGTACTGTTTGCGGAGCCCCACGTCATACATCAGAAATTTGAGCATGTTGAAGGCGTCCTCTTCCCCCATGTGTAACAGCAAAACTCCAGCAATGAATGACAGGCCCTGGCAGTAGCCCACCTACAATAACAACAATAACAAACTTGATGCCTGCACAGACAAGGAAGGGGGGAAAAAGCATAAGCCTAAAAGACAGTTGACAGTTCCATTTAGTCCTGTATGTGAGGGGGAGAGAGACACCCTGAAAAGAAAGTGAAAGAGGAAGAAAGTCAAATAGAATAGGGAAAGTAGAATTAAATGATACCTCAGGGTCCAGCAGAGAGTAGGCTTTCAGTATATTATACAGGGACAGTTGTCCTGCCCCCAGCTGGGCTTGGAAATACGGATGAGTGGGAAAAGTGCGACCTGGGACAGAAGAAAAGAGCGAGACATAATAAACGCTGTATTGTAAAACATTTGTTTATATTCTGTGTGAAATATTCATTCAGACTGAGTACAATTTGATATACATTTCAAAACACAACTACTTGATTTTGTCTGACACTCCTGGAAAGAATCTGAGGGAATGATCTATAAGACACCAAAGCCTCTGGGCGTGCACCACGTGTTTGAACGCAGCATAAACTCTGCTTTGCCTTGGGGATGCTAGAATTCCCACTTTGCTGTTGATGTTAAAAAAAAAAAGGTGCACAGTGCATGGGCATGTGCCAGCCCATTCCAAGTTACCATGCTTACAATGATCATAAAAACACACACACACACACACACACACACACACACACACACACACACACACACACACACACACACACACACACACACACACACACACGTGAATGCAGCTTTAAGCAAAGACTGCATTCTCTCCTTCAGAAGCTTAACATGTAACGGCTGATGGGACATGTGCCTTTCATACATGACAGGATAATGACCTGGAATCTGTGAAAGAACATTCTTAATGTGGATGGGCTGGTAATTGGCAAGTGTGTGTGTGTGTGTGTGTGTTTTTGGACTGAGGACTTCTTGACTTACAGTGTGTGACAGTGAGGCTTTGGAGAAGACAATGAAGACGATGTGAGTGTGTACGGGTGGAATGTGCTGTGGGGGCTTTATGTTTGCGAACATAATGCCATGACTCACTCCCCTGCCTGAAGGCAACACAGTGTGTATGTGTGTGTTCTGTGTGCTGAATGTAAGGTGTGGGAGTGCTGCACTTCAACACCCTAAATTCTAAACCTTCCTCCTCTTGCCTAACTTATGTTGACCCCCTTAAACCCCCCCGCTTTGGCGATGTTTTCTACCTGAAAACATGTTTGTTGCTTGACTATCACAAACACGGTCTGTATTTTTATCTCATAGCACATAACACCTTCATATTGGGCCATGTTACCAACCGTCACTCCGTATGCTGTTACCTCCATCCCCACCCTATTTGATGCGAAGTAAATAACATGATAGTCAGATGAAAGACACAAGGTCAACAGCAAAAACAGAGGTTAAGTGCTACTGGGATGGATGTGGGTGGATGTGTGTATCTATGTATGTGGGTGTTATATGGGTGGGGTGTAGGCATTGTATGTGTGTGGGTTTTGGGTAGGCGGTGTTGTGAACATTTGAGGGTGAAAGCAGTAAAGTGAGGTTTGAGACACTGTAATGTACTCTGAACAGGGTTTCTCCAAATTGAATTCAGGACTTTTTGAAACCTTTTTCACCTGAAAAAGTGTAGGGACTATAAGATCTACAATTATTTATTAAGCACGTACATTTTTTGAGATCTGCATCCCATTTTTGTCAGTACTTTCTAGCTGTACATAACAATAGTCCCTAGTAATATAATTAATTAATTAACAAGGATTGTACCCATATAAAAAAAAATTAAGGATTAACCATTGAAAAAAAAATCAAATGAAAGTAGATATTAGCTAAACTCAACACTTGTCCATTATAGCAAGCTGCTGTAGTGAGCAGTAGTGCCTGCAGTCAGATACAAAAAACAGTGTTACTATTTACTGTAGGTAAGAAAAAATATTCAAATTCCTTGTAAAGGAAACTTGAGATTTTTTATTACCTTCTAAGGACATCTGTTGAAGGAATTGAATTAAAGGCTTTTTAGAACTTTTCAAGACAGATTCCCCGTCTGTAAAATCTAAAATGTGTTGAATTAAATGTCTTTGTGCTGCATGTGTTAAAAAAAAAAACACAAGAAAGGCATAAAGACTCACACACGCATGCACTCACTCATGTGGGAAAAAAAACGTGGGAGGAAAACTAGTGCGCTAGGGGCATATGAATATTAGTATATGTATATGTGTGCATGTTGGAGTTACCCAGATCTATGAGGATGGCATGTTGCTGCGAGGTGAGCTGTTTCAGCAGTTCTTTGTATGGAGTGTGATTAGCGGGGGGGCGGGAGGGAACTGTCTGCCTGAGCAGGTACTGTTCGGATAGAAACTTCCAAATCTCGCCTCGATGCTGCCTCGGGACACCTGCCAGAGATGACAGAGAGAAAAGAGGACAAGGGTGGGGTTGAGTGGGGAAGGGTCCTGCAAAGGCGGTACAATACTGCTACCCTGCTGTAAGTGACAGCTGCTCAGACTGAGGCCCTGTGCAAAATCAGTAGTATTCAAATCATGCCTGAAGTATGCAAATCATGAAGAGAACTGATGTCAGGACTTGAAAATGTGGTGAATCTCAGTGGGCTGAGGCTGCTCAGATGAGCCTTAACTTGACTTAAAAAAATGCCTTCATGTCAGCTAGTAATTAGTTTGACTGAGTGACAAACGGTAAGCAGAGTTTGTTAGTACACAGAAAATGTTTTTAAATTGTGAGGAGATACAGTGTTTTACAGTATTTTACCTTGAGCTTCCAGACTTATTCTTAGTTTTAACTCTCCTTCATTAAAATCCTATGGACTCTTATATCATGTGCATCACAAAATTACTGACATGTGCTCTTCTTAGATTACAAATGGTGGTTTAAAGCAGTTGTACTTAAAAAAAAAAAAAAAATCAGATCTAATTAGATTCAGTTTATTTCGGTAAATCCAGAATGTCTAATGTTTATTCATCCTTAAGTTAAGTGCAATGTGCTCAATTTCAGCGTTCATGCTTCAATGTACATTCACACCTGGAAGCTGCAGAGTAAAACTGATTACCTGCCTACTGAGCAATTGGGGCTTAAAGAACAAAATTTCAGCAATTTGGAAAATGCATTTATTGGCTTTCTGTCAAAGTTAATTAGAGGATTGATACCTCTCTCGTGTCTGTGAGAGAAACATACTGTCAGTCTGCAACAGCTAGCCTGGCTTTGTCCAACCAGCCATCTAAATCTCAACATCACGTGCAGTTTTATATGGGGCCACATCTTGGCTCTCAGCAGAAAATTCCTGGAGTGTCCACTGGTTGGCTGGCACTTGCTCAGAGTCAATAGTCCAGCACATGACCCCCCCCCCCCATAAAATGACAAATTCTTGTTTGCACAGATTAAAAAAACAAGATATAATGCATTTATTAGTGAGCTTTAGAGGTGCTGGTAGGCGGAGTCAGGCAAGCTGTTCCCTCTGTTGCAACTTAGAGGTTGTAATAAATGAGGCAATGTAAAATACGCTGATGGCTAATTTGTAAGTCTAACTTCATCAACAAAGGGCCTTTGCAAAATAAAGGGCATGAGAACAACCACCAAAGTCTAAGCATGTAAAAGATCATAGGAGGATCTTTAAACATGTGACCATACAACTTTAATCCTGAACTCCTATCAGATGGTGTGGCCACTGTTTTAATGTGACTTCACCATCTTGTATCAATATCTAGCTCTTGAGCCCACCTCGCCAAGTCCTATAAAACTGCTGTTCATTGGTGAGCAGCCTTACTGTGTACATTTGTGCTCTGGACTTTAGATCTAGCCTGTTATGTTCGAGGCCAAGGGCAGAAGAGATAACCTTCCTGTCCTCTGTGCAGAACATGCTGATACTAGAAAATGGACAGAACAGAAAGTCTTGACAATGAGAGACAGATACTGGCGGGAAATACACACTGAAGAAAAATACACACATGGTTTTACAAAGGGTGAATTAAAAACACTTCATGGAATTTAAGCTCTTTTCTTTTACTGTGTTTGGGAAAAGGGTCCAAGCTGATGATAAGGAAAAAAGTTACAATACATATTTTCAGTTTTGGAGCTTTATACATTAAGCTTTAGTCAATATTTGCTAATACCTGGTGATTTTGAAAAAGAACAAACATTTCCAAGAAGCACTGATATATGTATTTGTGGAGCCAAATATGTACCTTGTGCAACAGCAGCATGTATGGTCTCTGTGTCAAATTTGACCTTTGCCCTCCCAGGAGTGCTCAGCATCTTCTCCCAGACCAGAGTGACCTCTTTCAGACACGGAGTGATTTCCTCGTAGTCCAGCTTCAGACGCTTGTTCTGCAGATCGCTCTCTGAGGCTACAAACATAAAAGCACAGACAATACACGTCAATAATGACAGTACAGTCATAGTAATAGTGTCAACTCCAATGCCCATGATCTTGCTCCTATGGTGTGTATGTGTGTAGATCCCTGGCTCGTTGGTGCTGAGGCGCTGTCGCTGCAACTGGGAAAACCTGTCCAGAGATCCTGAAAGCTGTTTAAGCCCATCTGGCCCCTGACAAAACACCAAGGTGTGTGCATTTTGTGTTTTCCTTTCGGTTTTGTTTTGTGTTGAGAAAATGCGCCTCACATCAGCTACTCACTTTCATATATTACTGATAAAGCATTCCACAAGCTCTTTGTTGTGGCAAGCTAGCCTTTCATAACAACAGCTTTGAGGCAAAAATGTGACTATCACTGCGGCCTAAACTGAATTAATGACTACCTCCACTGATGTTCAAGAGAAGAAATCAATGCAGTTTTATAAATAAAAACACATTCAGCAGTCATGAGCAACATTATTATACATTTGGAGTCATGCTTCTGGCCACCTGGCAAAGTCCAATATTCACTCCGTTTTGGTCTAAACGAATGCATCACTATGTTCACCAGCTAAGCCCTTAGTAGTGTCTGTCTGCAGTTTGGTGCTGAGCAGGTAGTACACAGAAGAGTTTTAGAGCTTTTTTTTTTTAAAACTGAAAACAGTTGCTGTATCTGGAAGCAGTGCTGTTACAGTAGGACAGCTAAACAATGAGCTGAAACTCACCATAAATCTCCATAAAGTCTGGAGGAGCTTCAGATTCAGGTGTTAATTCTTTGCAGGTTCATCACAATGAGTGACCCCTTTCACACTGTCACATTGTGTTCACATTAACATGTGACACATTATGAAAAAAATTGATGATAGCTGCTTAAATGTCAGTGTGTTCAAAACATGGTTATGTTAGAAAGTAGCACAGGTCCACAGCTCTGCGTCTGTCTGACCCTCCAAAAAATCCTGTAGGTGTCCTTTATTATTACAGGCTTTATAACATTTTGCTTTTATTAGATCCAGTCACATTGTAATTTAGAAGTCTGTACATGACCCACAGGTCAAGACTAAATCAAGGAATATCAGAGAGATCCTTTGAGCGGGGGGGGGGGGGGACTTCTTAATATAACACATTTTTCCTCTGTGATATAATGAGACATTTTTTGTTTTGTGTAATCAAATTCATGTGGGGAAACCTTGACCCTGGACTTAACACAGATTAACACAGGCCATGAACTAAACAGAAAAACAAAAACTGTGAATTCCGTTGCAAGATGTTGACACCAGTGATCAAAGAAGGTGAGGGCACACCCAGCACCCCTCATCTGTTCCTCTCTTTTTGACAACACCCTTCCTCTCTCCCTCCCCTAATCTCTTAACCCACAGCCCTTCTCTTCTTCTCTTTTTCTACCAGCACTCAACTCTTTCTTTTCATTCAATCCCACATTTGTCACATCCGTCAACCACATGCTCCCACTCCCTGTTCTCCCTCCTTCCCCCTGCGGACTTTCCCCACCCTTTCTGTTCATGTGTGTTGTCCACCCAGTGACCAGCTGCAGCTTGGCAGAGCCTGAGAGAGTGACATCATCACTATGAGACAGGAAAGAGACAGCAGGCCACTTCCCGCTCCAACCTGGACTGACACCTTCCAGGAAACGGAGGGGAAATGAGGCGTGCAGCCAACAGACGGGATTAAGCCAAGCGTATTTGCTGTAGCAAAAAGCAAAGGTAAACTGGAGCAGTTATAATGAACAAATTCAAAACATGCAAAATCAGTGCATTGCAAAAGTGGAAGAAAAACATTCTAAAGTATACTTGGCCCTGGATAAATTGAGAACATCTCAGGAGGTCTGAATACTTTTTTATGAAGTGCTGTATATCATGGCCCCAGAAATCAAAGACAGTAAAGTAGCGGGAGTGACCTGGAATTCTGGATAATAGAGGAAGAAAACTTGGACGCAGCAGTAGCTGACACACCCAGTGTAAGAATAGATGGTGTTGGAGAGGCTGTGGCTCTGCTGTCTGTCTTATCAGCTGTCTGGAGCTGGCAGAGTCTAGTCCATCAGGACTTACTCACTGGCTGCCGCCCAGCCAGAGAGGCTCAGTCTCTCTACTCTCCATCTTCTGTTCGCCTCCTGCTCTCCATTTCTGTCCCTTTCTGTTGCCGGAACACTCCACCCATGATAACACACAACGAGATAGGATACCCCACCTTGGAGTGAACAAAGATATAGACAAACACACACACTGATGGAAGGCTGCACACACACTTTCACAGTTGACCCATAAACCAGGCAGCAACGAGAGAGATAAACAGATAGAATGGAGGACATGGAATTGAGCCCCACCCAGACAAATAACGGACAGAAAGGTGGAGTGCACCCTGTGGGAGGGATAAAACACAATTAAACTATAGACGCCCAAGAAAGCAGCCACATGCTGCAGATGTGTATGGTAGGATTACAGTAAGTGTGTGTGCGTGTGTGAGGCTGAATAGAATGAGGTCGTTGCCTGGACTTGTTTTTCTTACATCAATATTGACCCACATTCTCTCCATCCACATTCTGTTATATAGGCAATCACTTCTATCTGTGTGATGGATGAAGTCTTGTGTGCGTGTGTGTGAATTAATGCTTTGTATACAGCGCAGGTAGTTAGGTGTGGCACATAGCTAGGTGTGTGGTGATGCGTGCCAACTGGGTCAGGAAAGAGGCGGTGCACTTGACACGCCCTTAGATATGCCCACAAGCAAACACAAGCGTGCGCACATGCTCACACACACACAACCCAACTATATGTTATATAACCTGTTTATCTGTGGTGGGTCAAAATATTTAAAGAAATGAAAAGAGATGTACTTGATAACCTAACCTGTTTGCACATCTGGAAAGCTGTGTTGCCAGAAACACATAAAAGAAAGACTGACAGAAACTAACTCATCATGTCATTCAACAGTGTTACCAAGTGAGTGATGCCAACGCTGTTTAATGACACAATGTTGGCTGCTGTTCTTGTTATCATGCAGACAGACAACAAATCCAATCAAACTTTGCAGGACCCGGCAGCAGTAAAATGTACTGTGATTCAAGCAACAGCATCAATGACAGTGACGAATATGCTAAATTTCAGAATACAAGAATATTTGAGGTAACTCTGTATTGTGTGCATTTACATTTATATTTATTTATGCGTAGTTAAGAATTTGGCTGACATTCAAGTCTTTACAACAAACAAACTGGCTGCAGGTATTACGGGATAGGTCACTTTCACTGCAACACAGCGCACTAATGCTAATTGTATGATTATGGGAGATTACACTGCTAATTGTACTGAATCTTATTTTCACTTGTCTGTTTATGCTTCAGGACGTGTACACAAAGAGCTTTTGTTTACGAACCCATGAATAAATTGCAAAAAAGGCTATGCAGGCTCTTTGTGTGTGTGTGTATGTGTGTGTGTTTTAATCCCCTTCATTCATCTAACTCACCCTGTAGTTTCTGGTTCTCCGTCTCCATCCTCTGCAGCAGGATCTGCTGCAGAATGGCCTTCCTCCAGAGCTCCCTCAGCTCTTCTTTGCTCCTTTTCGTCCTCTCCTCAGGCACCACCCTTATGGATGCATCCCCACTTCCTCCAACTCCCACCTGGCCCACGCACACTCGACCCCCATCTAGACAGGGATCCCCTCTCTCTGAAAGAAATATCAGATTATATTACATTAGATCAGATTATACTAGGTTAGGTGTCAATTGCAGCAGCAAATAAGAGAATACAGCAAAGAAATAACAACAAAGATAATAAGCATGCGATTAACATATACTAACACTATAAATATTAAGTTTTAATCATAACATCTATAAGCAAGTTATGCAAAACAGCAAAGCTTGATAGGAGAAAGGAAAATTAAATATGAGAAATCGATATGAAATGTAAAAATGCATGCACAAAACTAATTATTTAATAATTTTATTTAATTAGTATTCTCATTTACTATATTCACAGGATATGAACAATTTTTTTTATCTACTCCTTTTTTGTCATCTTTTTTTTAACTTCGTCAACTGACCGACAGTCAAACGACCCAAGTCAATTGAATTTACAAAAATCCGTCGGGCACTCTTGCAAAATAAAAAAAAAGAAGCTAAACATAGATATATTTGACACAGTCAACGCACACACAGTAAAAAAAAAAGTGTTTGTGTGACTCCACCCCAAAGTACAGGGTGGATCCCAAACCTCAAAATACCCTGTGTTGTTTAGAGGAAGGACATAACAACTATCCAGATAGTACTTCTCTTTCAGTGCGTATGAACATGAAAATTCAGTATGATCACACACACACAAACGCACACACATGCACCTTAACTTGGCTTAGGTATGTAAATGTGATGCTTATCAATCCAAAGAGCCTTCTGAGGAAATTTGAAAATACGTAAGATAAGTCGCCCTTTCAGTCCTGCAACAGACACACCGTAACAACAAACCAACATACTGTTCATCAACACAGACACACACACACATATCTACAATACCGTTCTTTGTGGCAGATGAGGTTAACATGTATGTATGTCTTTGTGTCTGTGTCAGGGAGACTTTCCAAGACGTGCTGAAACCAGCAGAGTCACTATACAAACATATGGCTCTTAAGTTACAAGAGAAATGAAGAAAAACCAGGCATATGTGTGACACAGACACACACACACACACACACAGACACACACACACAGGTACAGACACATACACAGACAACAAAACCTCTTAACAGAGTTATGTCCTTGCTAGACAAACACAGACTGTTACACTGCTTCAACAGAACACAGGTGAAGAGTTAGCTTTTAAGTGTGAAAAATTCATGCATGTACGCACACACACAAAGTGGCACGATCCACTCCCTGAGCAAACACTTCAACTTGGCCAGAACCAAGTCCCCAGCACAAACACACATACACACTACATGCAAAGTGGGTCAACAAGGCTGGCGCTTTCCTCTGGCGCTGTCTGTGTGTGGACTGTCAACATGACCTTGAGACACAAGCACCCCCTCCAACATGTGTGCGCGCATGCACACACACACAAAGACTTGTTTCACTATCCCAATGGGGACACTCTATCGACATAATAAGATAATATAAAATATAAGATAAACCTTTGTTTGTCCCACAGTGGGGAAATGCACAATGTACAGCAGCAAAGGGGATAGAAGCAGTTAAATAGCAAAAAAGAGCAATTTAATCAGGCTAAAAAGAAGATATTCACAAATTAAAGATGAATTCACACGAGACTTGAATTATTGGATTAAATATGAGATATGAAATATGAAATACTAAATACAACAATTGCACATTGAATAGAATTAGGTGAAATATGAAATGTGAAATGCTAAATTCAAAATATTGCCAGGACATTGACTTAAGATAAAAATAAAATGAGATAATGCACAGTGAGTGAAAAATGTATTCCCTAGCCCCTTACCCTAACCATCATAACTGAATGCCTAACTCTAAGCCATACCCTAACCCTGACTTTAATCTAAGTCTAATCCTGAAACCAAGTCTTAACCCTCAAAAAGCAGTCTGGACCAATGTGGACCTCAATTTTGTGCCTACGTTGACAGGGTGTCCCCATGGGTTGGTGCAGTCAGGTTAAAGTCCCCACCAGGATATAGAAACAACACACACACACACACACACACACACACACACACACACACACACACACACAAACTCACTTGACACACCCATGACCTCATGTATGTAAGTGCATGCATAAATACACACCCAACTTAAACCAAGCACTGCACTCAGCCAGTACAAAGGCCATCGCACTGACCTACTAAAAGCACAGTTTCTCCTTTACTTCATGACAACTGACTGTCAAAATAAACTTCAGGTGCCGATGTTGTTAATAAGGAGAAATGACTTACATGCAGTTTGCCTGTTTCATTAGAAAGAGAAACTTAAGAGCACAGTGATAGGGCCAAACCTTGCTAAACCATTATGAGCAGCATGTTCAGAGAGAAGGTGGATAAAAAGGTCACATTAGTCCCACATTCCTCAGGTTTCTTAGTCCCAAATACAGAATCCACAGGGGTGTGTACAAATTAACAGGAAAGCTTTATGATGTAATGTAATCCTTTAATCTGGCAAAAATATGCCAGAGTAATTAATTACAGTACAATTTAATGGATTACATCACAATTTATATTGTTCAGTTGTTGTTGAGTCTGCATCACGGATGTGTTAATTGAACTGTATGTAAATGATTTGTGGCTGCAGTGAGCTAAGAATTCTGAACTTTTTTAAACTTTGGCTCCCCCTCATGGTGGCATAAAGAAGACATTGGCAGTGAGCAGTGCGTGGCTCTCTGTACAAAGTGGCTGTTACTTTGTGTCATTACTGTTCAGTGCCTTTTAGTCTTCTTGTGGCCAGCCTTGGTTGTCATGTTTTTCGAGAGCTTAACACCACTCATTTGTACAGCTGCCTTTGTTAGTGTAATGTAATTTACTCAGTACTACAAAATTAATATTTTTTCATGCTGTGTTTTTGTTATTTCAATCATTACCTATATTAACAGTATGAGCACAGAAGTTCAGACTAGACTGGTAATCGTAGATTTCAAAACTACCATCTCTGTTACTTTTGGCATGCCATGTCTCATTGCAGGTGGTTGCACCACCCCATGATAGAATACACCATTGTTTACTTTTTAGGATTAATGCCAGCTTACACTTCAGACTCTTTTCTTGGCTCTTCATCTCACTTGAGGTAACTCGCTACTGTACAGTCAAGTTTCTTCTTTGGTGATAGTAACCACAAACAAAAAAATCTGTTTCACCTGCCAAGCTGAATGTTTTTTGTAATTGAAAGATGTATTTTTGATTTAAAGGGACAGCCAGCAACTTCTAACCGAAATTCAGCGAATATCTTCTCATGGTTCACTAGCTGTCCCATCTGTGTGTGCATGTAAAAAATATGCAGCCCTAGCTCTGTAAGTGGGGGGAAAAGAGGCTCGGACAAAGACACATCAATCTATTGCAGCCAATCAGCCACAGGTGAACCAGTTACACTCTGACCTCCTCCTCTGCTTCTGCCAATGACTCTTCCTCTTCTAATTTCTCGCCCACAAGGAACAGAGCTAAACCATGACAGCAATGAAACATGGATAACAGAGTAGCTTCTGAAGTAGCACTGAAGGGAGGAGTGTATTTGTCTTGGTTGAGGTCAAATATCAACAATCCCTCTTCAGAATCACTTGCTCTACCTCAAAGGCAGTTTACAGTGACACAAAGAGGCACAAGAGTTCTCACTACATACTGGCATTTTTATAGACCAACTGATTCACTGATTAAACAAAACATAGCTGACAGATAAATCAATGTGAAAACTGTAAGCTGGCTGAAGTTTTTACAAGACTGAAAAACATCTCTTCCAACACAAAATATAAGCACTGGCATAACAAAGTGTAATGCTTCCTTTTACTAACTAAAGGGTACCATGTAGGAACATGTTTCATATGAGCATATGTGTATCATGTATCCCTCAAGGAATTTTTGTCTTTAACTTTGTTTTCTCTTGTTGCAGACCTTACAGTGGGGCTACAGTCATACTAAACCAGCTATCTCAGTTGTCAACACTTGTTCTGTCTTACACACACACACACACACACACACACACACACAATTATCAAAATGCAGGATCTGAAGATGTGCAAGCAGACACACATACACAATAACATTTTTGTGTGGACATATACTGAGACAAGGCTGATGATTGATATTGTAAAGTTACCTGAGGTTAAAGGAATATTTCAGTTAATGTAGACTACCTAACACTATTTTGTACTTGCATCCTTAACATCTCTAAAATATTTGACATTTAAGTTGCACTCAAGCTTTTTCCTTACATTAATTATTAATGAGACGGAGCAAAGTAAGCTTATTCAATAATTCAATTCAGTAATAGCTAATTCAGGTTCATACAGGAATTAAAGTGCCTCTTTTCTAAATACGCAACATGTACCATCAAGTCAAATGAAACTGACACAGAGTGTAAGGGCTTTGTCAGTTCCACATTGTCTGATCTGTATGATTTGTAGGTCTCCAAGCTTATCAGTTCCTTTAATCTATACTGGCATATTTTAAGCATTGCAAAACAATGACGTCAAACTCATTCATCAACGCTTTTGGAACCTAGTGACGGAAGGATAGACAGAGGAAGAAAACTTCCAAAGCATGGTCTTATTTCACAAAGAAAAATGACAAGAATTCTACTTGTAATGTCTGCAAAATGATAATTTCAAGTAGGGGTGGAACCACCACATATATACTGAAACATCTTTCTACGCAACATCGGTTAAATTCCAGGAATGCCATGTATTTGTACATGCTGCTTCCCAACTGAGTAGCCTGTCTGTCTGGGTAAATATCCTTTGTTATAATAACATTAGTGACACACAGGCAGGCTCAGCAGTTTTTTTTCTTTGACTATGAAAACTTATATGAAAATGAATGCTGTACAAATATTCTCTGATTTCATCCATCTTAGGTCAGGAATCAATTAAGAAATTGGACTGATAAGCAGAGTCTATGATTGCATTGATATTAATAATATCTAAAAAAAAAACAAAAAACATCGCCCATAGCACAGATGCACAGCACATATGAGAGGTCTTGCTCATGCTTGCTCTTATTTTGGTAGGATATTAAGCATGCACGTAAGCATGAAAACGTGTGTTTACACAAGTGTCTTGACCTGAAACCACCTTCTTCCTTAGAAGAACACATGTTGTAGTTTGCAACTGGAGCATGCAAAGTTATCCTAGTGTTAAGATCTGACCTGTCAAAGCTCTTTCATGCCACAGACAAGCTTATACTCCCAAGTACATAAAGCAGGTATTTTTTGTTATTTTGTCAAGTAATCTCTAGGAGATGTGCAGCATATTCTTCTTCTCTGGTGACAGTAAAGAAAATATGTGCATAACTAAGATGAGATAAAATGATACTGCAGAATTATTTACTGTATCAAATTCTTAGACACACATTCCTGTGCAGTGTTGTGTTTAAGTGTAAAACATTATAAGTGTGTTTTGTTGCACCTTTGCCGGCAGTTGTCCGTGCTTTTGTTCTGGATTAGCTAGGATAAGTTAAATTGCTGTGCATTCCCTTCATACTCCACCCAATTTAAAAAATAACATGGAAATTCTGTGATTTGAGTCGATTTTGATTTTGGGTGGATGACTAAGTGTAGCAAATATTTTAATCAACAGCTGAATTTTGATGTCAGTGTCTCACAACAAGGGATAGTGGTTAGTCATTAGGGGGAACCTTGCACAATGTCAAATCAAACAAGTGTGTTCAAATTTACCGATGGGTTCTGAGTTCTTCTGAGGTGTAGCGACCCGTAGGAAGATTTGCTGCCTCCAAGAGTGCCGGTGGCTGCGCAGAGGACTTTCCCCTACCCCACATGCTGCACTTGGTGTGGACAGAGCTGCTACATCACTGAAACACAAACCAGCACACACAGAACGATAGTTAGATAACATTCCCTAATAAACATTTAGTAAGTAGTAGCCCACACAGCCATATATTATATACTGTATATATCCATATCTCAAGAAGAGAGATATAAAATGAGTTTAAGTGATCTATGAAACGGGGCACACAGATTATAACTATGCATGACACACTGGACAGGGCATGATTATTTGGTGTAAATGTGTGTGTACCTGCTCTTGGGCTCAGCGGAATCATTCTCCTGGACAGGGGCCAGAAATTGAAATTTCAGAAAATTAGGGACAGAGGAAGAGGAGTGGAGACGAGCACGCAGACCACCCAGAGGGCTGAGAGATGGAGGTGAAAAAAGGAGGTAGAAAACAGATAAAAAGAGCAACTTAGGCCCCATTCACAAAGAGACGCATGCTTTTAAACTCCTCTGATGTCAGTGGAAAGAACTGACTACTATGAGTGACACATTTAGCATTTCTCTGAATGGGGCCTTACATAATAACATGAAACAAGGTCAGAAGAAGGTTTGAACAATTAAAGAATGCTCATAAAATGGAGAAACTTCATGATGCTGCATGAATTGAACAGAAGGCCAGTGCAGGAATCTCACCCTCTTTTATTGAGCCGGGCTCCAGCGGAAGGTGAGGAAGGATGAGGAGGGAGGAGAAGAGAGTGAGATGAAGGGCAGGGAGGAACAGGAGGAAGGGTGGAGTCGGTTGGGACATGTCTGAAAAATGGTGCAAATATAGAAAGAGGGAGCAAAGAGAAAGAGAGCAAAGAAAGTCAAAGACAATGAAAAAAATATGACAACAAAAAAGAGTGAAAAGAAAGAGCTGGGAAAATGAAAGGAACACATTTTTGTAGGTAGAGCTGGGAGATTAAGTCTATGACAGTAGATAGAGAATTTTGATCTTAACAAACTGCTTTGTAATAATGTTATAAACTGGAAATATCATGTTTTCCTGGTGTAAGCATCAACATTTTAACTACAAATTACACCATACACATTCTGTATTTATTGATTCTACTATCTGAATGAAATTAAAAGAGTACTTCACTAATTAAGCATTGCATTCCTTTAACACTGCTGGACTCACAATGGATAGTTAAAAAGGAAAAAGCATAAAAATCAATGCAGCAGAACCAGAAATATTGATTTTGGTTTCACACGTTCTTTTTACCTGTCCAAGCCTGATGGGATGTCACTTGAGGCAAACTATAAGACATCACTCTCAAGAGGCCATCACAAAAGGCTTTACGCAACTTGTTTTTAAACATCAGTTTTCATAAAGTAACTCAACTACTGCATTAAGCTGAATGTATACTTCATATGTGGTTCTTTATATCTTTGCCTGGTTTCCCTTTGACACAGATACCCCAGCCGTCACAGAGGAAACCTATGGATGACATGCTTTGAACATGCGCTAAACCCCACATTACACTACAAGCTTATTGCTGATTGTCGGCATTAATAGGTGGTTTTAACTGCACTGTAAAGCACTCTTCTTTCTGCACATGTGATGAATATGTGACATGCTGTAATCTGTGGCTTTTGTTCTTTTTTTTCCCCCATTGCTGGTTCAAACTATCAGGATGCAACAGATTAATTATTTAGCCATGTAAATACTTGTGTCCAACATTAGCATCTACTGTATTTCACCTCTGCTTTGTAATCTGATGTGATCTCAGATATCATAAGATTGAATTCTACTCAATAAAACTGAGCAATATTTAAATCTACTATCATTTCTGGGTTTGTGAAAATTCACACAGAATACCTTAACTCACTTACTCGTTTACCTGCACAAACACACTCTCTCCTTACTTGCTCTGGTGTGGATTGTCGGTGCTGACGGAGTAGTGTCGTACGAGCTTGGGCTTGGTAGCTGAAGCAGGGTCCTGTGGCATGCGAGTTAATGGGTGCACCGGTGAGTAGTCTGCAGAGGAGGGGGTGGGAGGGTGGCTGAAGGTGCTGGCCCGCCGGCGGAAGCCCTGTGGCTGAGCGTCACCAGGTAAAGAGGAGGAGGAGGGAGACAGGGGGAGAGAGGAGTCAAGGTGCTTCAGGTCTCCTGTTGAGTTGTGGCACCTGAAAATGATGAGGAAAAGTATGTGAAGAGGAATAGGAGGGCAACACAAGGTCATGACCACCAACAGAGCGTTCTGTAGTCCAAGGCAAAAACATCTGAGGTGAATTTAAGTTTAAAATATGCACTACTTAGCTTTCTAATTCATTGGAAGTCCAAGCAAGATAACTTAAGCATATTTTAACCGTAAATTATGTTCAGATCTACATTTCTGGATTTTCTGCTAATGCAACAACAGTTTCCCAGTTGTATAAAACAATTTCAAAACACATTATAAAAGTGTCATCCATAGTGCATGTCAGATGAGTTGCCGGAGTGGAAGAAGTGTCCCATTGGATGTTTCAGTCACTTTACCCTAACCCCCACTATAAAAGACACGATGACACTAAATACATAAAAATTCATAAAGACTCTTTTCATATTCATGGAAGGTGTGAAGTCAGTGTTTTGCACATCCCAGCAAGTAAAAGTGTTTTGGTAAAAGAAGACACCCAGCTGCAGAAGGGGGCCCATCAGTGTCTCTGTCCTGGAGACTGATGTCTACTTAGTATCACCCTCATCTGTGAGACCATACCAAAAGTTGTCACTGTCTAAGGTGCACTGGTCTTGACTACTGATGACAGTAAAGATAAAGGAGTAGCTGTTCCCTCCTTCTCTATTGTCCCTTTAAACTCAAGAGTCACATAAAAACCTTTAAGTCATGAAATCCAAGTCAAACAAGCAGAATTGCTGTGACCTTTAAAGGGATGACTGTTCTGACCCAAGATATGAGTCAGTGAGTGGGCATGTGTGTGTTTTAGTGTATTTACCTGAGTGGGCTGGTGGGTCGCAGCTGGGTGGAGGCAGGCAAGGGGTCATCCAGACAAGGCTGGTCCTGACTACTGTTGACCGTACAAACAGAGGAGCCGCTGTCACTTCCTACACTGTTGTCCCTCTGAGCTCTGGCCTTGCTGCTCCCCTGCCAAAAACACACACACCAAGGTTATGTGCAGCACATGATTTTACATTCAAGCTACCTCAAGAACCTTTGTCCCATAATTCCCTATTTCTAGGTTCAAGATATAAAGAATAATAAATATGAGTCTCACTGAATACAAACCAAGAAAGAAAGAGCATTGTTACCTTCCAGATCCCCTCCAGGGACTCAGTGAGAGAGCGTTTGGCTCGGGTCTTGAACTGCTCAAGTCGCTGCCGACTGCTACTCTGCTGCTGCGTCTCCACTGGGGCTGGAACGGCTTCCTCACACACCTACATACACATGGATGGAGAAAAAGAGACAGACAGTGAGACAGTGCAAGAAAGATAGAGGAAGAGTCCTCACAAGTATAGTACGACACTTAAAAGGTGTAAAATACTTTTTTTCCAATTATCTGTCTGTGGTGAAATACTCGGTCACTTTGGAGGAAATATAGGGGGAACTGATAGCGTATATACAGTATGTGCAAAGGTCACCTGTTTGCTGTCTCCAGACAGTGTGTGCTGATGGCTCTTCTGTCTGTCCTCATACAGATTCCTCAAGGAGGCCATCACCAATTCATTCTCTTCCTGGTCGCTCTTTGGACGAGCCCTCTGAAACACACAAATGCAAATTTTAAAATTTTTAACACTGGCAAATAAATGTTACGTGAGGAACAATTTGAGATAGAAACAGTGTCACATTCAAGTTTTTTTTGACAGGAAATTAGCTGCATTATATTACATAACTCTTCAGGATACATTGTGGCATTCTGTGCAGCAGGGCGCTACAATTGCAGAATAAATGAGGTACCAATTTCCAAGGCTGTGAACTAAAACAAAATTATGTGTGATGAGTTAAACTTACCAATTAGTTGCACATTGTATTTGGACATGCAGAACAAATGCTCCCTCATTAATGTTAGAAAAGCAGCGGTCTCCCTTCAGTACTGTTATAATGTTGCAGTTCAGCTACATCACCAGCAGATGTCAGCTGAATCATAGAGAAATCTTAGAGGGCAACAACTCACCTTTAACTGTACAACAATCTGTAGTAAAATTGAGGGATAAATACATTTACATGATCCCTTGTCAGCTGTTAAATTGATGTGCTTTATAAAGCAAATCCATGTGTGTTTCTGGGAAAAGAGACTCAAAGAGCCAAAGAGAGTGGGGAAAAAAAGAACCAAGGAAGCAGACAGATGAGGTGGCAGAAATATTTAAGTCATGTGTAAAGAAGAATCAGTGCGTCACTGTTATTCCCACATGAATAACTTGTGATTCTGCAGAGATTCGAGCCATGATCCTGCAAAGTGAATGGTTTGTTTCTGGTCGAACTCGACACAAAGGGAACTCTAGGAATTTACACCTTGCCCTACAAGTGCTTTAGACAGAACAGACCACATACCATAGTGTTCTCAAAGACTGAAGCTTGCTCCTGGTTGTCCAGAGTGGCCAAGTGTTTCTGAAGCTCCAGCTTGGTTTTAGATGGATGTAGACCTGAAAAAAGATGTGAATGCAGAATAAAAACAAACTGCAGACAAGACTAGTCTCACGTCAGATACATACTGTATAGTATGCATGTGTTTATAGTGTATGTAGGTTACTGAAGGTCAGTGATGATGACCACCTATAATGTTTAAGTCCTTGTACTTATTATAATTTAACAGCAAAATATGTCCTTATACTTTTGGGATGCAGTTGTGACAATTAGACTAACTCAACTTTTCCTCAATCAGCTTATTAATCCTGCCTCAATTTGGCCAAAGCCTTGGATACTAAAAGGCTTGTCTAATTACTTTATTTTTTCTGGCCATTACTTAACTGTCAGAAATTATATGGACATGCTTGGAGATGTTCAGAGAGTAAAACCTTACCTGCCACAGTCACTTACTCAGCACGGCATTTACCAAACTCTGGTAAATGCCATGCTGAAAACCGGTGGCAGGTTTAGCCTTTTGTAACTTTTTAAAAATTATATGTAGATATCAACCTATCAATATTAGTCAACCAATTCTAACTTGAAAATGCTTCTAATTCATATATAATAATTCCTCATTTTCTGACATGTGCTGTAAAGGAGTGCAGCGACAGTTTTCTACCTTCTATCCTCTCACACAGTCTGTGGAGGTGCTGCATGGGGCAGCTGTCACACTGCTGGCTCTGGGTCTTTGCATTCTGCTGCAGGGCTGCCACAGAGAACGCCTGCTTCAAAGTCAGCATGATCTCATCCACCTACAAGAGCAAAAAATGCATTTTTTTCCATCCATGCTTCATCAAATAGACTTTCAATAATTTGTCAGTGCATCAGTTTGCTTCTACCAGTGTGCACATTGGCTTATTTTCTAAACTGTTAGAGAACAATTATTAGAACAAATTCACTCTGTTCCCTATTCTAGACCACCCGACTAGTAATTCATAAATATTCAGGATCAATATATGTGGGAAATCTGAGTCTTTGCAGAATAAAACTTGTTGTCCAGTTTACTCCAGCAACATTGAAACACTTGCAAGTACTGATGTTCATTAAGTTCAGTGACTCATTATTACAACAATTACAGGAAGTATCTATCTAGTATAAGCCAATCACAATTAAAAAGTCACATCAGCTGATTATTATACAGCAGAGAACAGAAGGATTTTCTTTTTCTTTCTTTCTTTTTAAAATCAAACTGACAGTCCATTTAGATACCATGACTCAGTGGAGCACAAATGCCCTGAGTCACAGGTACGAAGAAATAGAGCAGAATTTAATCTTGATTGATAGAGAACAAAGATGATGGAAAATATCAACTTCATGCATTGTGGTCCTCAATTTTAAATCCAATGCAAACTTGCGAAGTGTTAAATTAAATAGAGTGGGCTAATCAAATATAAACACTGAGCAGGAAGTGCTGATATGGAAATATATGGCTATGTGAAATTAGTTACAGGAAACACAGATAATGCTCAAATGTGCATTGCATTCACATGCACAATTAAATTACTAAGCATGTGTATGTGTGTATGTGTTTGTGTGTAGATGTGTATTTTAATTGAATGAATGAACTGGACCAATAGAAATGTGCCTATATGGTTACTTACTTTGTTAACTGTGTTGTCTTAAAAACAACTGGATGGAGGCAGAAAGATACCAAAAAAGGCCAAAACACATGTATTATTATGTTTTTTATACAACAACATTTCCTGTCCATTTCCTGGTATGCTCCACTGAGCTTCCCCTGTATTATCAGTCTCTTACCAGTGATTCATCAGTGCACTGGAAGACATAGCAAACAAAGTGGCAGCTCCCTCCTTCCACTGTCTCTCTGCAAATGAAGCCAAAGTGATCCACGTGACGAATACCCTGGACAGAGATCAGGTGGTTTAAGGATACAGGATAGGTAACAATGACACATGAGCCTAAACACACAATGACGTGGAAGAAACACAGTGTTTCAAACCTGTGAGCAGAAGGAGATTTCTCTGAAACTCTTCTCTATGGCAACTTTCTTAGTGTCTGGACTAACCAAGAAGATCTGAGACCTGCCCACCTAAAACAAAGAAAAGCACAAAGACAAAATAAGTAGAGTGCCTCTACATGCTTCTCTCTCTCTGTGCACGTGTGTGTGTGTAGTGAGTTTGTGGTATGGTTTCAACACCAATAATCAGACTCACAGATTTAACTAGTTAAGGTCCAATTTCTCAAATTGTTTTTTACTTTTATCTTTTTTATCTATTAGAAAGCCTGTAAGTGAACCACAACTACAAGGCTTGATCGGAAATCATGTGGTATACATGGGAGCCAAAAAGTCAATTCAATTCTTTTTTATAAATAATCAGATTTGCCAAATGAGGCAGTTTCATTTCTTCTCTTTTAGAAGAGCACCAATGTATTTTAGGACAGTTCCGCATTAGGGGATATTCCCATTCACGCCACCATTAGGGCATGAGTCGCAGTCACTCCTAAACCTCAAAAAGGGACTCAGTGGGTCATAATAAGCAAGTGATCTCATGTCAAATAAATCTCAAGCCTTCAAGTTCTGTGAGAACAGCTTTTCTTTCTGTGAACAAATTGTCCTTCAATGTACATCTGTATCGCATATAAATCACACAATCAGCTTGTTCTAGAGGAAGAGGGGGGAGTTGAATCTGTGTCTTCAAATGTGAGGTGATGATATCACCAGGATGAGGTCATTCTGTCAACTATGCACAGCAGAAGCAGGAAGTATCATCAGTGTCAATAATGTGTCTGCATTTGCTGAGAGGGACAACAACAGGCCCTGTTGGTTCCTGTGCCAATGGTCACAGTTTCCTATCTAGAGGACAAGCAGGAAAACCGTTGGCATGAGGTCACCGAGGTCAAAAAAAGGCAGACAAGGGGAGTGTGACTGAGCTCATTTTGAGCAGCAGTCAGCATTTGCTCTTGCTGAGTCATTAGGGGATTTATATTTTGTCTCAGTTTTGTTCTCTCCCTCTCTGGCCCTTGAACAACTCTGTATGAGGACTTGTTATTTAAGAAAGCCAAAATTGCACTTTACTGCACTATAAAGTCTTCTTATTCTCAACAAAAACGTCTATGAAAACAAATGTGCGTGAGCTGGAAGAACTCACACTAAATAGTGTTTGCCTGAAAAGCAGTGCCCTTTTTCATAAAAATTTGCATAATTTGCAAAATATGCAATAACACTGAATGGTCATGCTTTTAACATCTGCCTCACTTTCTGAATATATTTGACATTGTGTATATTTTGGATTTGTACCTTACTAGTGTTAATATTGTATATTTGCTCATTTGCACTCTTGCACAACAGGTTAAATAAAGTTCTACCTTCCCTTAACTTTTAAGGGTTCTTTTTTTTTATTTCTTGGGATGTAATTATTGTAACAGAATACAAGTTTTGAATAAAGAGGTTACAACATGGAAGCAGAGTAATCAAAATGTATGCTATTGTTTGTGTGTCCATTAATGAAATTTACCGTAAACAGCATGGTCCTGTTCTCCTGCAGGCTGGTGGGCTGTACTCCAGCCGAGTGGGCTTTTGTGTCAGTATTGTTGGTGTGAGAGATCTCTGGTGAGAGTCCATTCTCATCCAGGGCCTGCAGACAGGGAAAGCTGGGGTCTCTCTTAAACAGGACCGGACGTTTTCCTGTGGTTGGGCTCCCCGCAGCACCATTACCGATTCCATTGGATGGCAACGTTAAAACCCTCCTCAGCCCACCCACCAATCCCCCACTATTTCCTCCTTTATCACTCGTCCCCGAGCCATGCAACTGGCTAAACTTCTCAATGCACTCATCGATGAGGGCAGGAGGGGCTTTCTTGTGAGCCACACTCACACGGCCGCAAAATAGCACCTCAAACTTCTTGGCGAAGGCTGTCGGAGACACAACAGCAGAGGGTGCCATGGCGGTTGTCCTTGTGGAGAGAGAAGAAAAACATGATTCAGAGGGCTCACTGGCTCCACTGGAAGTTGTGCTGGAAAGGATGGTGATGTCATCGTTGCGTGCCGAGCTCTTGCCTGCCTGCCTCAACGTACTGATGATCTCAGGAACCTGGAGGGTTAGGAAGCAGGAGATAAGAACTTGTAACTGCTGGGATAAAACATTAACTTCAAGTGGCCAACATACAGCATGCAGACAGCTAGACTCTGTGTTTACAGCAACATGACAGACAGATGTAAAACTACATTAGAACACTTCTAACGATATATGCATGTCTATATTTTTGCCAGAACACATACAATGTACAATGTTTTTGAAGCACTACATTTGTAACCTGTTAAATACCTTGAATTTGCTTCACCCATGTCTCCAAAAACAGCATCATTGTTTGAAGGCTCTACGAAGAAGTCCCTGCTAATAATTTTTTTAGCGTACTAAAACTGCTTAGGAAAACTGACTATAAAACTCAGGTTGTTAGTGCCATCTTTTAAGGATGCTCTTTGACACCTCAGAGCTGCACGAAAATTGGTCGAGCTTGAAAGTATTTCTCTTGCATTTCCATTATATCCATTGTCACTGTAAAGACTCTCTTCAGGTACTTGATCTAATAAACATTAAGTGGCTATAGATTGTATTGGCTGGGTGCTCATACCGCCCTAGCACTGATGGCACATAACCAGAAACAGGATTAACACTGAAAGAAATACTTCTGAACCACTGCATGAGCCACAAATGTTCCATTTATCAATGTAGATGCCACACCTCACTATGAGCTAACCTGCCATATGGTGTAACGTGTGTTATGGTTCTCTGGAACAGAGCAGGCCTTGTGGTATCTTCATGTGTTGAAAAGAAGCTGAATTGAGACCTTTTCATCTCAAAGCAGGCTTTGTATTCACTCCTTTATTTGATTCCCTTCTTTCCTTTCCTCCTGACCTCTCCTTTCTATTTTTCCTCTCCCTATAAACCTTGGTTTCCCTTTTTTTCTCTGTAATGTCTACTTTCATTTCTTATAAAACCAGTTAAAGCGGAGTGTTTACCAGAATCCTCATTTTGGCATTTTGCATGCAAGTTAAATGCTCTCAGCACGCCACTGTTTGTGTATATGTTTGTGAAAAAGAGAGAGAGGGAGACAGATCTTTCAAAAAAAAAAAAAAAAATCTATTCCCCTGGAGATCCATGAACAATGACCATTTGCATCATCCACACCTGCTTATTAAAAAAACAAAAATACTTGTATGCACACTCAAACATGCAAATAGGTACACACCCGCACACATTCATATACACATTGTAACAGAGGCACAAAATACAACTGACAAAGAGAAGAAAAGCAGAAATATGATTAACTCCAACATGTTAGCAATGATCAGTGAGTGACTGATCAGGGCTACATGTCATGGGATTACTTTGCATTCATCAATTATAGTAGGTTGCAATGCCAGGGAAAAGGAGATAAACATTTGGGGGTTTTCTTGGGGAAAGGCTCAGTTAGTCTGATCTTGGGATGCATGCAAGGCAAAAGCAGTTGGATACAAGCAGCACTGTTGGTTCACTGCAGTGAAGCAAAGTTTTATGTCAAGTTTACTCAGCAGCTGAATGCCTTTTAATATCAACTCCCCATTGATATTAACTGTTGTTGCAAAATAGTGGCGAGGACCACAGGGCCACAGCTTTGCCTCGCTGTCCCTCTGAGCACTGCATCTTTGGCTGAAATCCCAAATGGATCCAGCAGTTCATTATTAAAAAAAATAAGTGAACACAGCCAGTTGAAAACATTCACTTTCTTTTGAGCAACTTCACACACTCTCTGCCATTCAAAAACTTTATTCAGGAAACTGCAATAAAAAGAGATTATGTGTTATAGTCATGAATGACTTGGCTGTGAATGTAGATTATATAATCTATGTCAACATACATTTTCACACTTCACAGATACAAGTCTGGTTGGTTGGGGGGAAAAAATCAGAAACAGAGCAGAAGAGTAGAAAATGCTTTGTTGCTTGTCTTGTCTTGTTTGGCCTTCTGGATATCTTCATTAAGATGGGTTGGATCGTTTATCATTTCCACACTGCACGTACACATGAAATAACTGCTCTGTAAGATAAACAATCTCTGGCTACTATATATACTCTGTTAATTTGAAGATGATCAAGCAAAAATCAAATATGAAAGTTTATTCAATGTTAGTTCATCTGAGTATTTTTCATTTCTTCAATTCGTGATGCAGATGTGTTGCTATTGTTTTTATCCTAGGCTGGTCTGCAGATAAGTGGACATAGAGGGTTGAATGAGGACAGCCGAGAACAAATGTACCGTAACTCAGGGCTCCCACTCACACAGAAATCCTTTTCAGTATCCACTCTTTCCATGACTAACACAGAGGATTTCCATGACCATTAACACAGTCTGACACATTGGTTGGGCCAGTTCTAAAGAAAGAAAAGTGATGTACAGACAGAAGTAAAACATAAAAAAGAAATGGTGAGGTTAGAGAAACAGGCTCACCCCCTGTGGACTTGAGAGGTGGCTGTTTGTTTCAGCTTAAATTTGTTAGTTATAGTACACTCAAAATATAAAATAGCAAAATAAAAAAGTATTAAAATCTCCACACAACATGTCAATTCTCTCCTAAAGCATTAATCAATTCTCTCTTATCCATACAAATCCTCTGTAGGTTCCAAGCAGTTATACTATCACAAAAATATGGCCACAAGCATGGTTTCCATTCGTCATTTGCTCAGGGGCCTGTGGTAAGGGCACTTGAAAGCCATCCAAAGCAGCTATTAAACTTGGTTTGACAACAGGCGCAAACCCCTTCAGATGGACCGCAATCGTGGTTTCATCTGAGTTGGTCTGAAAAGGACATGATAACAAGCACAAAACTGAATGGCTCAATACTGCAAAGGCTGTAGGCGGTAAAGCAAAAAAAATAAAATAATAAAAAATAAAAAAAAGATACTCTGAAATGCAAAAGTAGCTGAATAAAGGGATATCCAACATGTATCATGTGTGATTCAAAATAAAAGCATTAGCAACACAGTAAAAAAACTGCAATGGTGGCATCTTATTGCACCACAAGTTTGGTTTGATTTGTAAAGACTCATTTACACGTCAGAGTGCTCTGTCGGCACAATGATGACCTCTGGTTACAAACACATTCACTTGATCTGTCTTCTGTACAGCAGGGACAGTCTGTGCTGTTGATTTGTAGCTTTTTGATGATAACTAGAAACAGCTGTAGCATCAGCACAGAAACTGAAAGTCAATACACAGAGAAGACTCCCCTCTCATCTTTGTAAAACTAACTGATGAAACACCGTGAGGTTAAGATGCTTTAGCTCAGTGTCTCTGAGTGAAGGATTAGTGGATGAAACACAGAAACAAGCCCGACATTTTCTTACAACCAACATACTGTACATTTTTAAATTGTGAAATGTATTGTCTACTTTGACAAACATGACTAATGACTTTACATATTCATCTACATTTCCTAGGGTACCACCTACAACGACTTCCTCTATGAAATAAAACACAACAGTAACACACATACAAAAAAACAAAGTCCAAGAGGGATGTTTCTCATGATTTTGTGTACCACTGACTTATTGATTTGATTTTGCTAAATAATGTAATAATCTGAATAATTATATGGTAAGCAGTTTTGCTTATGAGGGGAGATCGGAGCCTTGGACCATCTAGAAGAAACAGTGTTGGGGTTTGTTATGACTGTCAGCTTTACTTCCTTGCTTTGTTAAAAAAAAAAAAAAAAAAAAAAAAAAAAAAACACTGGACAAAAGATGCTACATAAACATATAATCAGACTATAACCTGCAGCTGCCAACATGTATATGCTTCTCCTATTTGTGGGCCCAGTTTTCTACACCAGATTGGCAACGTGTCAGACCAAGGAACAAAAAGAAGGAAGTAGACAAGCAAAGCAGAAGCAGGGCTTGACTCACATCAGTGATGTCATCAATGTGAGATGCCTGAGCAGCGACTAAATCTGCACTCTCACAGGCAAACTTCCAACCAGTTCCTGTTGCATCTTGCATCGGCATGAGGTGTGCTCACTCCTGTTCTTATATCAAAACAATATCTGCTCACAGCGGCACACTGGGTGCTCTGTTGTATCTTAACTGTAAGCTGCTCTGGATTAGTGCGTCAGCTAAATGCCCCAAGTGTAATAAATGGATTTGAGTCTTGAAACACCAGTACAACTGTGGAAAGTGACTAAGTATTGAATTTGAGTACAATTTTGGTTCACCTGTACTTTACTACAATTCAGAGGGAATCATATTTTGTAGCCCACTATATTTCACCTGACAAAGATTTTACATTAAAAACATATCATCAGTTCATAAAATATAATTCATTCCTCAAGATTAAACTACCCAATAGTGCTCAGTAATATAGATAATCTCCACCTCAAACAGCAACATTAAAATGCTGCTTACATGTTAATGGACTAGTAACGAGAATCTGATGATTAAGGGTTCTGCACACAGAGTTTTCAGTTGACTGACTGTCCAGTTGCCTGGATGTCTGCTCAGGTTGAAGTTGGACAGAACCATGGTAAGAAATATGTAAATATTGTGGGGTTGCCAATCTCAACATATCAATAGACCATTAGACAAGGGCTCAGCAGGCTACTAAAGAGAGCCAGCAGCCACAATACCAGGACTTCCTCTATGTGGGATGCAGCCAGCATTAATGATGTAAATACACTTCTCCTGCTATGACAAGTTAAAATGTCTGCTGTGGTCTATCACAATGACTGAGTTGTCCTCCCTAAATGGGTGCAACCAGAGAGAGAGAGGGAGATGCCAGTGTCATAATAAGCCTATTTCGTAATGCCTCTAAACTCACCTGAAAACACCTGTGTGTGTGTGTGTGTGTGTGTGTGTGTGTGTGTGTGTGCGCGCGCGCGCGTGTGTGTGTGTGTGAACTATGAGTGTGTAAGGCTTTTAAGATGTACGCTAAGATATCATTCTGAATGATGGTATTCAGTATGAGTACTTTTGATAATTCATTGTGTTATTAATCGTTACTTTTACTTAAGATTTTTGATTCATGACTTTTACTAGTAAAGGAGTATTTTTATGATGTAGTATTACAGCTATTACTTAAGTAAAGGATGTGAATACTAGTATAGAATAAGTATACTAGTATAGAATTCCAAAGTATATTCTTGGTTAACAAACAGCATTAAGTTTACAAATTCTGTCCGCTTCACATAACCTCCAGCAAGCAGGTAATGCTGTGGTCATAGTGGTTTGCCTGTGTTTTAGTTAGCATGGCATCTCAAAAACTCCTTGATAGAATGATGGGATTTCTTTCTGAATCATTTTAGCAGAAGAAATCTGTCATATGTATCTCAATTAAAAACGGCCATTTTCTCTTAAGCTTAAATTTAAAGGATGAGGCAGCCTTAGATAAACAAGCTAGGATTTAAGCTATTTTATAACATGTTCCTGAAGACATTAGTGTCATATTATGCTGTTCTGGGGATTCTGAGCAACAGCTGAGAAACTTGTATAAAGTTGTATAATGAGTGAAGAAAGGGATGGAAAAAAACCAAGAATTACTGCTTATCCAGATGACTTTCTAGGTTGGCTGGCTGGATGGTTTGTTAGCAAGTGACCAACACTCTGCTCTCTTTTGTTATCTGTATGAAGTTATAAGGTACTGTCAGTACATAAAAGATAGATCCAACCACTCACAAAAGAAATAAAAACAGGATCTATTGACATTTAATATCACCAGAATAGAAAAAAGATTAAAAGATACACAGACAAAGAAACAAAAAAGGAAAAGAGAAAGTTTGTACGAGCTCACTTGAGGTGTGCTCAGTTCCAACATGAATCTCAATCACAGAAATTTTACCTCGAGGTGTTTTAGCACTTTACTTACACAAACAACGAAGGATTATATTCTCTGACTGTCAGTTCAGACACGTACTGTAATAACATGTACCAACCTCATGTATGTGAAGTGGGAATGTATAGTTCTAACTCTTTCAGTCCTCTTATTTTTCCTCTGTACATTTCCGTATTTTCATGTACAGTTAAACAGCTCTTGATAAGACTGACCTTTTGCAGCCTCTAAGATTTACTTTGCATCATGAAGTGTCTGAGTGCAATATGCTACTTTCATAAACTGTCTATGTTTTGACGATAAGGGCCTCACTCCCAAAGGAAGGCATGTAGACATAAACACATAGTCTGATTTAGTGTTAGCTATGCTCCTTGTTAAATGTACTTTTCAAAAAAGGTTACATACATTGGAAATGAATACCAACATCATGTATCCATACTGGGTACATCTTTTACCCAAAGACCCACGAGACACTTTACAATCTCCATCCTCTTCATAATCTGTTTAACCTGTGCTTCTTTTACTCTCCGTTGCTACTCCTCTCTCCCAACATCAGCAGCATCCAGACACCATGTCTCTCGCCCCCTCGCTTCCAGTGTCCACATGTTTTAAAACATCCTGGCATGACAGTGGAGTCTGCTATCTGTCCACTAACTACAGACCTCTCTCTGTTTTTGTCACCCCCCTCTAACTCCCCCTTCCGCTTTCACTGCATGACTCTCTTCAACCAACAGATACACTAGAGTCCTTGCATGTGCTTCTGCCCTTACTCTTCTCTCTGTTATATGAGGGAAGAGGATTTGCTTTCTTAATTACACGGCTCTAGCCTTTTCCCATTTCAACCCACCTTTCTTGATTTCATTCTGTCTGATGTGTTTGGCTGATACGCCTCCTTAGCTGCTCTGTATGATGATGTTATAGCTGCTATTATTTTCTCATTCAGTCACTCCCTGCCCAAATGCATTTTCAGTACAAACTTGTCCATATAAATAAGTATAATAATAAATTTGTAAGACGAAACAAGGCATTATCGTAGGCTCTGAGAAACTGAAATGGGCTTTTTTTTTTTTTTTTACAGAACTTCCAGCAACAGGCAGATTAATCAAGAAATTAATCAGCATATTAATCAACATTGAAAACAATCAACTGTGGCAGCCTTAATGATATGTATTCTGTTTCTATCTGTTTCTGCGATCATGTGGGGGAGAAAAAACAATGAACTGTTTTTTTTTTCTTTTCAGAAATGATGACTGCAGTCACTGATACAATGCTGTGGATCTCTCCAACCTTGATGAATGCAAACAAACACATCTCTTTGTCATCATAAGTCATCTATTCTTTGATTTCTTATTCCAATGCTTCTCCTTTTATAGATCTACCTACAACTTCTTTCCTTTTTTAGACTGCTTGTACAAGGCTGCAACATCTGATTTTGAGTTGTGGATTAGAAGGATTGAAGGGGAGTGGAGAGAGGGGGTTTGCTCCTCAGAGCACAGCCGTAGCTATAGACACACAGCATCTTGTTCACTGAGACATTTACATGAGGCTGATCTCAGACAGGAAGGCAATTGGACACAGCCTCAGGCTGTGACCCACAGACTTGGCCTCTCCTCTAATAGAGGAACAACATTGAAAAAGCATGGCGTCTCTCACCAGGCCAGAATTAAATAGAACTACTGTAGTACTGAACTTGAAAAGAAGGAAGTTACACAAGTACCAGTGGTAAAAGAGAAGCTGCAAGTCAGTGCAACAAACAAAATAAATTTCTCTGTTTGTCACAGAGAGCAAAAAGGTCAAAGGTGAGAATATCATATGAAGTTAAACATATCTATTTCCTGAGGACTGTAATAAACACACAGAATACACAATTGTCTTCTTTAGATGTGTCCATATGACTCCAACTTTCTCTACTCTTTGGCTACACTTGGCTCCTTTCTACTCTGTCTAGCTTCCCTCTTACAAGGATGAGGAACTCCAGTACAGCCAATGTGTCCCACATTGCAAATTTCCCCACTGAGGGATGAATAAAGGTTCATCTTATCTTATTCATTAAACAGCAGCACACTGTCATGACAAGAAGTTTGCCCAATTCTCTATCAAAATGTAACCCCCCCCCCCAAAAAAAAAACAAAACAAACAAAAACAAAACAAAAACAAAAACAAAAAACTAGAATTATGAACTTGTAACTCTTTATTCAAATTTAGCTTTATGAAATGTGTAAAACATGGACAAACACCCAGAAAAAAATTACTCTTAGACACTAATCAAAACACCATGTAGAAATACTGCCAACAACCTACATGGATTTACTTGTATAAGCCTAACTGGAGGGGTCAGGAGGTAAAATTAGAAGTTAGAGAGGAATGTCCCTGAAAGCCCAGTGACACACCGGCATCTTAGAAAATTAGCAACGATGACAAGCCAGCGAAAAGTCCCACTTCTGCCCTTCTTGTGGTCATGTGCCTGGGTCTTGTGCCTTGTGGAGCATAGCCAGAGCTCACAGACGTTCAAAGTCCAGAAGCCATACAACAGAAGAGAAGCATCACAACAGAAAGGGAAGCGTAAAAGACAGAAAAAGGAACATTTTTGAAGGGTAGTGGATAGTCGTAGAACAGGAAGTGTGACTGAAATGGTTAGCCACAAGGGAGTCCAACGGGCTGACATCATTCTATTGGGATTAAGGAGCCACTTCACAGCACAAAGACAAGCGAGGCAGAGATGATAAACTCATTCAAATGGGATAACAGGGACACATTGTAGGGGCTTGTTGTTAATGTGCTGTGCTGAGTCAGAGTGAACTCTTGGTAAAAAAAAATAAAGTAGGTCAGGAAGTTTCACAGATAACCCTAATGTTCTCACCTCACAAGATTGAAAGGAGTTTGTAGGTTAAATGTAACTCTAAGACTGACAAGATGATAGGAGCAATTGAATGAACAAAGGGAAAGACAGATTGCTTGACAAATAGACAAGGAGCACACTCACAAGTGACAGGGACAGACTGTCAGTTTTATAGAGACAGGAAGGTGCCTGCAGTTTAGTGGCTTGGTTTTACTACAGCACAAGGGCTGTGTCACATGAAGAGGGAGGGGAAAGCATGTGAGACTAAGGGATTACAAGAGGAGGGTACAGCAGAAAAGGAAAAAGGGGATTCAAAATCCAAGCACTATAATCTTTCTTGAAACTTTGGGTAATAAATAACCCTAGTAGCTTCTGAACATTCTTTTTTTTGTCAGAATCAAAAAGCTGCCGAGGATACTTTCCAAGCTGGACAGTTTTTGTAAAACAAAATCTTTCATTCAAAGTAAATATCGCTTTCATTATTAGAAACTGAAATATAGTATGCTGAAGGACTACATAGACTTATTACAATCTATTTAATACATTATTCCTTGAATTGCCCCACGGACAAATAAAGGCTTTTTAACATTTTGAATTGAATTTGAATATACTAAAATCACTTAATCAGATTACCACAAAGCAACTGCAAAAATAGCCAGATATTCTCCAGTTCAAATGATGATATTGAGTATCACTTTAGGACAAGGCTTGAAGGTGGTATGTGTGTGAAACCAGGCATATGAGAGAGACTGCTGAAGTGCAAGCTCGAGACAGACTATGTGACTAATACACCGTACAAAACGACTTGCCTCCTGTTCCAGGAGTGAAATCCTGGCATAAGCACAATGGCTCTCGAGGTGATATCGCCATGAGTCACTCACACACTTGCTCGCTCACATAAACCTACATTTGGCTTGTGTTTACAAAAACTTAGCAGACTGGATTTTCATGTACTGTTCAGTATGTACTTACAGCCAGTCAGTGAGCCACTGTTTATCACCATCCAGTCAAGGAGAACATATATCTAATATCTACAGTGATTATGTACTGTGGATTGGACTGCAATTTTATATAACACTTCTTTAGTCTCTCTAGTCTCAACATAAGCCAGCATTCACCCATTCAAACACACATTCACTCACAGAGGCAGAGGCTTCAAGATGCCACCCGCTAATCAGAAGCCATAACTATTCACACACACATCCACACACTGATGGCACATATATGCGAGTGCAATTTAGTGTTCAGTATCTTGCCCACTGACACTTTGATATTTAGACTGCAGGAGGCCAGAGATTGAACCACGACCTTCTGAGTAGTGGACAACAATTTTACCTCTTCTCCTGAGCCACTTGCTGAACATGTTTGTGAGCTCCATGTTAGGCAAGGCCATGAGATAGGAGGATGAGAAGAGATCCTCCCCAGTGTGATGCACTGTGCAGGTTTCTCGGATACAAATGAGGCTGTGCTTGATCTCTTTTTCATTTTCAATTAATCATTTGGTCAGAAAATGTAAGTGGAAAGTGGAAGGTAAGAGCAATAGTGGAACGTGCCCATCATAAATTCCAAGTGCAAAGGTGATGTTTTTGCCAAGCTAACAGTCCAAAATATAGAAGCAGGTAGGGTGAACTTACTGTGATGAAAAACTGAGACTAGAGCTGCAACAATTAGTCGATTAATCGATAGAAAGAAAATTAACTGCCAACATTCGCTTGAATTGAAGATTTGCTGCTTTTCTTTATAAATTTCGATAGTACATGAAGAGTCTTTAGGTTTTGAACTGTCGATTGGACAAAAGAAGCAATTTAAAGATGTCTTTTTGAAAATAGTCGGCAGTATAATCGATATAGAAAAATAATCAGTAGTTGCAGCCCTTAGCTATGACCAACAAATATTCATATTTGGGAAACTTAAACTGGTGACTTTTTTGCCACAATTATAATTACAAGTTCATTTTCTGTCTATTGACTAATTAATAAATGAATTTTTAAAATTTGTAATAGACTGCAAAATATATAACCAATAGAAGCAAAGATGTGATAATATTGTTTTTACAACCACACACACACACACACACACTTTAGTTCGCAGCAAACAAACAATAATAAACCTTATTTACAGTACGTTTAGTACTTCTCATCCAATTACCTGTCAAATACACATCCATTGAGTTCAATAAATGCATGAGAGTTAAAATGAAATCCTGAAAATCTTTGATCATTATATAACATAAAACCACTTTGTCTGCCTACAGGACATGCGGCTTCAAATCAGACTCTTGTTAACTACAAACCTAAGTGAGCCTCAATGATTACATTTTCCACCCATAATCTCTTGACCAGTTATGGTAAAGTTGTGGTCCTTGACCAAATACTGCAGCATCCAGATATCACATCCAGTTAACAGGAAGAAGAGGAGCAAAACTCTATGTTCATATTCACTTAATATTTAGACTGTCAACCAAACAGGCACATTTTTACATGAAGACAAGCCCGTGTGTCAAGTAGTTAGCTCAATAAAGAAAAGGTAACATCAGTATTTATGTCGAAAACTTGGTGAATAGAGAATAAAGAAGACGTTATTAGACATGTAACGACTCTTCAGATGGGCTTTTGTATCTAACATTAACGACTTGTTTAAGTTAGCTAACAACAGGTTGAGCTAATTTGGCTAATGTCAACGCTTGCTAACCAGCCCGGTTAACGTTAGCTAACTGTCCAGTTAGCACGACAAACTAAACAATCCCCGAATCCAGAAACAGCTTTTAAAACTTCACTCACATCTTTCTGTTCTTGTTTAATGTTGAACAGGTTGAGTCGCTGGAGTCGTGCTTTCATCCCATCCGCCATAAACTTGACAATAACAAGACCTGAGCGGTTACTTCTCCGGTTACTTCACTTCTACTGAGGGACGACTCAATATAATTTCATTGGAAAGTTCATTTTGCTGTCTGAAGCCGAAGATCCTGTAGCGTCAAGTTAGCCAAAATACAACAACGTCAATGTCAAAATAAATATATTCCAATCACTTCTTATGGATTTCCTTTACATGCTGAACTTTGTGCTTTTGTTTTGAAGGTGAATTAAACAACTTCCTGTTAAAGTCGCGCTAACTATGTTGCAATTGGTGCAGCTAAATCCACCAATACATTGAGAGAAAGGGTTGGACACAGTTCCTGTCCCGGGTCAGTCAAACTTTAGGCGGCAGACTTTTGGGTGGGTTTCACTTTACTGATGTATGATTCAGATTGTGTCTGTTATCTTTGTGAATAACATCAGCATTTCCTGTAAATCAAAAAGGAATGAATGGATTCACTGCAGCTGGGGATGAAAAGTTGACTTCATTGCCCAAAAGTTTCCAAACACCCATATGTCAAAATCCTCTAAATCAGTTTTATCTTACACTCCACAGCTTGTATTGTAGATTACTTTGACATTTAGATGCTTTCAAATGAAATAACAGGAAACAAGTGCAAATATCTAATAAAAAATTTAAACTACTAATCAGCATCACCAGTTTTTATTAAAGAGTGATTCAATTCACTTTTTTAGATGCAGGATTAGTGAATGACTAGTCAAAGTAGAAAAAACAATACCATATAATGTCAAGTAGAAACAACTGATATACATTAGTTAGTAGTGTAAAATGAAGTATGACATTGCCTTTGGTAAATATTCACTAATATCCATTGACGATGGAGCAGGGACAGACAGACAGAGTACTTTACTAATCCCTTTGGGAGGTTCCCTCCGGGAAATTGGCAACAATTGGGTGGGTTTGGATTCCAATTAAGTTAGAAAGATTAGATTACTTTATTGTCAGATTCCTCTCAAGTTTTCAGTCACAAGCAAACTGTCATACATACATACAAACTCACATACCTGGGAAAAAAAATCGAATCATTTGTGGTGATCAAAGTGTAATTAAAATTTCACTACATATTCAAAAAATAATTTGCAGGTATCTTATGAAATATCTAAATGAGAATAGCTGAGTGAGTTGCTTACTTACCATGAACTAACTAGTTATGGAAATAAGAGGATATTTCTTGTTAACAGTGTCTTTTCATTGCAAAAATAGCCAGTAAACTATTGAATAGTCAACTGCCTTTTAACTGGCTACATAACAATAAAATAGATACAAGTAGTTATAATCTTTAATAATAACCAAGTGCAAGGAGTAAAACTAAATTAAAATGATGAATTTAAAAAATCAATACAAATTATTACTCAATTAAGTATTCACTTGTGAAACACACATTTGCAGCTCCTGAAAAAAAAACCCCACTGCAACAAACACAGGTGGATGTAGAAATTGTTCATACAGAAACATTATGAAACACTTCAGTGCTGACACCCAGTGGTTAGTTTGTTGTTACTCCAGGAGCGGCTGGGAAAACCCCCACAGACCCTCAGAGACAGTTTGAGGAAGTTTATCTTCATCTCCGCACTAATGATACATCTTCCCATAATGACTGTTTTACTGCAAATAAACATAGTTTGACTACAGGTCCCACATCTCTATATGCAAATCACTGTACAGTGAATAATCATATTTAAAATACAGCCAATGAATTTAATCTCAGATATCTTAAATGTCTTCTGTCTCATATTATGTACAAAATATCATTTATATTACAACAGTTCAAAAATGTTGGGTGAGCAGCTGAGCAGTTAGTCTTCTTAAAGCTTTGCTCTCTCTCTCTCTCACACACACACACACACACACATACACATTTGTACTACCATTACTGACATAATGCAATCCCTAGCCTCTAACATTAATTATCATAACTACATGTCCAACCCTCACCCTAAACCTAATTCTAGCCTTCAACGTAAAAAAGACAGTGAGGAAACTTGACCAATCAGCAGGAATCATGGTGACTTATTTAGCACATATTTAATCCACAAATACAAACTTGAATGTTCGCTGTACATGACAGTGTGATGCACATTGGAATTGCTAGCAACTGTATGATTACCTCCCACACTTGAAAGTGACTGTGACAGTAATTGCGGATTGCAGCATGTGATTATGTGTGTGTGTGTGTGGTTCTGCGTTTCCTGTGTAGAATGTTTTTAGAACTGGTGGTGTGTTAGTGGTTTTTTAGTGGAGACCACAGATGCTACCGATCACCATTCTAGTGTGTTACTTTACCTTATGACCACTTATTTCACAACATCAAGCAAGTATATAACAAGTATTACCCAAGGATTCCACAAATATACAGCGAGCATTCAAGTGTGTGTGTGTGTGTATGTGTCTAAGCCCAGTATGACAGAGCTAGAGCAACAGGTGGTCAGCCTGACATCATCATCACAGTCTTGAAAGAGCTAAGAAGAGAGATAGAGAAAACAACATGCACCCACATACATAGACACACACACACACACACACACACACAAACTCCACAACAAACACATCACAACAGGCGCTGGGCCACAGGAAGTGGTTGCCATAGCAGCGTGGCTCTACATCCTGCCTGGTTAATGTAAACTACGCTCATTTCAATCTCACTTGAGCAGTTGCACTCGCAAAACAAACACCTGCACAGTCATCACAACACAGCCTGCGTGCGTGTGCTCAAGTTCACGTTTACACCACATACAGTAGATGCAGTGATATATATGTACACATATTATATTTACAGTACATCATACAGTACATACTGGCTGTACATCTATTTGAACACACTGAGGGGTTTGTTATGTGAGCCCAGACATGTGCACATGCGTCTTGTAAAGAGGAAGTAAAAGAGACCCAGATCAAGGTCAAGCTGACATTTTGTATTTTGACTCATTTAATTACCCATTTGCTGTCCTGCCTTGACTCCATCTTTCTAATAAATCTGGCCTCTTCGAAGTCTTTGGTATGTTGGGCAGGGCATGCAATGAAGATGCTATCAAATGTCTCTGGCGTGACTCACACACCAGCTGCAACTTTACAGTGCACAGATTCTGTTGGCGGAGCACGCCATGTGGAGGAGAGTTGAAAGGATTAGAGGTCAGGAGTGTGTTGGCCAGCAGTGTGTGGATTTTATGTTTGTTGGCCGTTACGCTGTTGACGGGAGCCCAGTGTACATGGACCTCCACAGCGCCAAAGCAAGATGGATGTCATAATAAACAGTGATGGACACACTGAATGCTCAGCTTTTTTTTTTCATTAAATATGAAGAGTTGCCAGGTTGATCCCTGTTTCACATGTCAATCTAATCGCTTCCTCTCTCCTCCAGAGTCTAATCTGACAAACCAAAGCTCTGTGAACCTTCATAGGCCGAGCTCTTGGACATGTTGTCCCAAGTTATGACACTGTTCCTCTTGATTTATGACATAATTTAACATTTCTTTAACCAGTACATCTGCCATTGGAGTACAGATGATTTGGCTTTTTTCAAGCTCTTTTAGTTGTCTGTCATCTTGGAGTGACCAAGGCTTCTGTTTTTAACAGCTGACGAATCCTGCTCATCAGTATTCAACATCATATGACTCACAGTTTGGAGTGATGAGGTCTGGAGAACATGGTTATACTTAAAGCTTTTTTATGACGGGTACCAAAAAAACAAAGACCTAATCTCTACAGATCCTGTCTGTTGAGACACAAGCTCCAATTTTTGAAATTGTGATATTGTGATTTTGGAGTAAACCTTTTCCATTATTATTTATTATATTGTTTATTTTGTCTACAGCCAGAGACACTAGTGTTTATTCTCATATCATCTAATCCGTACACACACACCTACCTTGGTGCTGTCTTGGCACTGGAAGACATAGCAGGCACATTGTGGTGCATCTCTGACCAGGCAGCCAAAGCTGCTGGGCTCCTGGCTGTTGTGGATTAGCTTAGTCACCTGGTGAGGACGACATTCAAACAGCACTGTGTGTGTCAGAGGGTCCCAGACCACTCCCTCTCCCACAACGGACACACATCGCACCCATGATGCTGACACGCAGAGAAAAACTGCCTGATTACGGGTGGAAGGCTCCAATTGTCCACATCCAGGGCCTCCAGACCGCAACCCAGCACCCTGCTCCTTCTCTGCAGACTGAGGCTTGCTGATGTCAGCCACCACCCAGGGCAGCATGGCCATGGTGGTCAGGTGGTGGACGGGCATAGAGCCGATCAGGTTCAGTTTGTATCGTACCTCCTCCTCGTCCTCCTCTCCTTCTTCCTCTACCTTTCCCCCCCATGCTGCAACCCTCTTCCTAGCAGAGGTGACTTTCTCAGGAGACAGCGTGGAGGACCTGAGATGCGGAAGTGACGGACATGAGCGGTGGTTTGGAGTTATATTAGGACGGGGTCTGTCAGAGCTTCTTGGCGTGGGGGGCTCATCTCTCCTGGGCTTCACTTCAAAGTAGAGACCCTCCATGGCAGGTGTGGCCGGAGGCAGCCGTCTGCCTCTGCTTCTACCTGTAAAACGTCAGATAGAGGACACTTAAAGGGGAACACAGAAACGTACAAGTTACATTTATCTCATCTGATTTCATATTTCAAGACTGAACCATTTATCTTGCAAGGGCTCAGTTTGTCATCTGTATAGAATCAGTAGTAGTCACTGGGTCATTTGGAGGATACTACACAATGACCACCTGGTGTTGTTTACCCAAACCAGAAACACATGGCTTGACCACTGACCTACACTATTACAGCCTCAAGGACACACAAACACATGACAGTTGAACTACAAGGATCATATTTGGCCGGTCATGTGTCAGACAGAGAGGGGAGATGGAGGACCAGCTGACCTCTCCTGCCCTGCATAACACACACATTTAATATATAGTCGGTGTGATCATCGATACAGAGGTACTGTGTTATTATGTGTATGTGCATTATTAGGGAAAAATGTAAAAGCAACCTCGGACATGATGAGAATGTTGATGATGATAAACAGATCACACCAGCTGTGGAATCAAAGCGTCCACTTACCTCATATTTGACCTTGCAATATAAATAAATCAACTTAAACCAGCTGGGAGTGTGCAGCATGTCATGAGGTGGAGGTCTGTCTGCTGCACCACTAACAGCAGCGGGAGTTGAAAACGAGCTTTTATTTCCAATGAGCTCAGCCCCACATGTCACATTTTAGCTCTTAGTGCGATTTTACGCACGGACCAAGTTATTTTTACGCACGAAGATTGCGCAGACGCCGAAACACGCACGATTGATGTTTGCGATTGTCAAAGTGCACAGAGGATCTTTTATTCATTATGAAATGATTTCCTGCCTTCTTACCTGCGCGATCCGGTCCGATGCGTGCAGCGTTTAAGTGCAAGCGAGGACTGTAGTGTATCAGAGCAATTGCATATACAGAGAGAGAGAGAGAGAGAGAGAGAGAGAGAGAGAGAGAGAGAGAGCTGTTTCTGGTTTGAGTTAAATATAGAAGACAGACCTCCCTCCTCTCTATACTCAGATGGGGCATGGCAAGTTCATGCTGCTTGCATGCGCTGCAGGAGGGTGCAGGGTGTGTGTATGTGTGTGTGCTTTATCCTTCTACATTTATCTCCACACACATGCAGTTAGAAAGTGTTGTTTTTATTTAGTGAAATTGCATTTTCAGCACAGTATTTTGGAATAGGAGGCACATAAGGAAAGGTGAGCTGCCAATTAAACACGTTTATGGCAGCCAGTGAGGATCAATTAAATACTGGGGAGTGAGATGGTTTGAGTTGTACTTGTGGTGTCCAGTATTAGTTATCCATATGAAGTAATGAGTAGTGGATGCATTGGGGAAAAAAATCTCCAGTTGGTGGTGCTCTAAGCTTTTAGGCTTGGTCATTTTTGAAAACTCTGCAATGACATCATTTTCACATCTGGCATTGATTTAAAATATATCATTCAACTGTCACTTTCAATATTATACCTTACTAAGATATTACACATTCAGTTAGTTTAACAGCAGTTGTAAAGTTACATCAGTTTCAGCAGTTCTCATTTACATTCTTCTCTGACTCTTCATCTTAGCAGCCTTGCAGTTGATGCTGATGCAGTGTGGAATGCATAATTGTGACAAGTTAATACACAGCAATGTCAGGAATGACTGGTTGTAGAATGGTAAACATTTTACAGTTGTGGTTTATAATCTCTAGCACCCAGGTAAAATGAATCCAAACATGTAGTTGGGATATATTGTGACTTGCTGGTTGTAAAACAGGATCTGGATCCAAAATAAATGTGTGGCTAAACAAAGTCAACCGAGGTTAGGTGTTCCCGTTAACCCTGAAGATTTATAAAATAAAGACAGATTAATTAGTGTATTCATTAGGTAACAGTATCTCTGGTCCAATGGGAAAAATAAGGTGGCAAAATTGACATTAACTTAGTTGTAATTTAAAAAAAAGGAGCCTGTATTAAATCAAGAATCCTTTCTGGGGTACTTGAAATGCCGGTCAGAGATAGAGTCTCCCATATGTGTTGTCTTATCAGTGCTACTCCGGCTTGGGCTGCAACTTGTTCTTCTCTGGCTCAAAGAAGTTTTCAACAATGGCGTCAACCAAGTCATCCAGTTCCTTCTTCAGCTGCGTCACATCACTGTTCGTGAGCCCAAGATTTGGAGGAGAAAACAAAACAATAACATGAAGTAACTGTATTCAGGTTTTATTAATGAACAGTTAAGAAAATTACAGCTAAAACTTAAAATTAGGGAATCTATAGGAAAGTATTTTGATAATCTGTATAACCCTTTAAGTCATTTGCCAAGCAAAAATTAGGTTATGGACAGTTGGTTTCACTAAGCAAGGCATGTAAAGCCACCAGCTTTGTGTTTAGGAAATTATGGGCTTCCTATTCTCTGGCATTTTGGAGCAGAAACAATTACTCGATAATCAAAATAGCCATTAGCTGCAGCCCTAAAGACATTTCTCACTTGCTGGCCTGTCCTCTGCAGTGACCCACCTGTTTCCAGGAGCAGCACAGAGTTCAGTGTAGTATTTGATTTTTGGCTCAGTGCCACTGGTTCTCATGGTGGCCACACCTCCGTTGGAGAAGGTGAAGGTGATCATCTGACTGGAGCTGGAGGTGGGAAGAACCTGAGACAAAAGGAGAAGGAGTGATGGATAGGTGCAAAAATAAGATCTAAAGGGAACCTCTGTTTGGAGGGACAGCTGAATATGTACACACACTTGCATACAATACAAGTATGTAGGTCACATATTCTGTTACTGTGTATATGTTGGTGACTATTGCAGCAGGATCTGTCCTTCTGTAGCAACTAACTTAAAAATTAAACCTGGACATGTGAGTTACTGAACATTTTTCAAAACCCTCAATACAGTCTAAGTGTTCATTATTAACCTAGAACACACTCAGACTTAGGCTAAACCTGCAGTAATGATTGTTAACACAACACTGGCATATCATCATTTTATGCATGAAAGTTCTGTAGGTTACTAATTTGCAATTTACAATCTATGATCAACTGTGAAGCCTGACACTGCCACAAAACAGAAAAGGGCCCTGAGTACAACACTAACTTCCCTTTATACCCTCAGTACAGTATAACTATTACTTTCATTTTAAAATTCCCCTGACAATATAGATTCACGAACTATGATATTGTCATAGTTATGGTTATTTTCATAGTTATATCTATTTGAGGACGACAGGTCAAGGCACAAACATAACCAGAGAAGCCAGAGGTTTGTTGAGCTCTGAGTGGATGCACCGTACATGTGTCCATGTGTGTACGTACTGCCTTGTTATCGGACTGGTTGCTGTCGTAGCCGGTGGTCAAGTCTCGTACAGCAGAGATGGAGAAGCGACCGCATTCAGTGGGATATGAGTCCTTCTGGCCGCTATAGTTGCGCAGGCGCTCGAACAAGCTGCGGATGACCTGCTGGTCATGGCAGATGAAATAGGAGTTCTTACTGATGTGGTAGCCATACCTGGGAATGAGGGAAGAGGGTAGAGAGTCTGGAGTTTCACTTTATATATCTTAGTAATAGTATAATATATTAAAGCTAGATGAGTGTAATGTATAGTATATACACTGTGTGTG